>KZ651788.1:212171-225973 GCA_001010745.2 Gerris buenoi
TTTAATCTTTCCGTAGTAATAAAACTACCAAAAATTTAAAAATAAAATATTTATTTATATTAAACAATAAAGTTAAAAGGTGAAATTAAACTGTATTTGTTCAAAGTTTTTCCTTTCAACGCCTAATTGACAGGTGAATTTTTCTTTTAAACAACTTTTAAATATCTCTTTATTCTCTCGCGTAATCCGTATATTATTAACAGGGAAGAGGAATAGTACATTATGCATTACGCGTCGAGAGTGGAAAGTAGCATTTTGCATGCGAGTGTGGAGTTTACACCCGAGCGATAGCGAGGGTGTAAGTATGTTTGTAAGTATGCTTGGGTATGAAGGTATGTTTTCCAAGACGCGACTCCAGCGATAGACGCTGAGCGATAATCGCTGAGCGATAGTCGCTGGCACAAAATTATAATAGGTGTTTTCCTACATGCGTCTCCAGCGACTATCAACATATCAGTAGGTAACTAGCAGTAGATGCGAACACGGTAGTTTTAAGAAAAAACTTCTTATTACATGTAATTAATTCTCACTTCTCGTGGTTACTTTAAATTTATAGTTTTGCTGGATTTATATCGAATAAACCAAGTGAAATATATTTTTAAATGAAACAATAAATATAAAAGGGACAAACCAACAATCTACGTAATTAAATATTCTGATAAAATAAATCAACTGATATTTAGTTACTTGATTTATTAAGATAATTTTTAATAATAATTTTTATACTAATTATATACGTTTTTAATTAAATTGCGTTTAGTTGGTTTTTTAATTTCCTTTCCGAAAAATTAGTAAACAAAACAGCTAAAATAATTATTACTACCAACATACTTNCAATCTACGTAATTAAATATTCTGATAAAATAAATCAACTGATATTTAGTTACTTGATTTATTAAAATAATTTTTAATAATAATTTTTATACTAATTATATACGTTTTTAATTAAATTGCGTTTAGTTGGTTTTTTAATTTCCTTTCCGAAAAATTAGTAAACAAAACAGCTAAAATAATTATTACTACCAACATACTTAAAATTTACCTAAGAAAATACCTTTTAAGTTATTATGATTGTTTTGTTGGCTGGTTTCACCAACACTGTATTGCTAGGATCGCCAGCGACTGCGATTATGACTGCCTCTGGAGCAGACGGCTGCAATCGCTCAGCGATTGACGCTAGCGTCTATCGCTAGAGTAGCTTGCCTTTGAAAACAGTTACACGTAAACTCATAAGAGAAGTCCTCAGCGACAGTCGCTCAGCGATTATCGCTCAGCGACTATCGCTGGAGTCGCGTCTTGGAAAACGTACCTTAAGCGTGTTTTTAGTTTTGTGTACCCCTAATTGAATGTTTCCCCCTCAAATATACTAAAAAAATAAATAAAAATAAAATACAATTGAAAACAAAGCAGTAAATCTGGGGAACTCAAATTAACCCATAGCCTTTGGCTGAGTAAGGTTTGCGTAAAAATTAGAAGAATACTAATTATTGTTCAACATATTGTAGATTAATTAATGGTTCATTCATTAAATTTATTCATTTATGTAACAAACAATGTTAACCACATAAGCATGTAAGTAGAACCTGATAATCCTGCTTAATTACTAGCTCCTACATATGTAACCTTCTTTTTTTTTTTCTTTTTTTTTAATAAAAGTACCAGTTCTTGTACGCGTATATACCAGCTTTTGTGCTATTGCCTGGCAAATATAGGGAGCTGGCTACAGGCCAGCCGAGTCCGACTAGCAATATATAAGAGATATAATATACAGGTGAATTTATGAAAGTGATTAGTCAGATAAGATTGTTTTGTTAGCCCCTCGAGAAGGGGGGCTCTTAATTTTTTTCAGTAAAAGAGAGGGGCCTTTATATCCGTGGGCAAACAGTTCATTGTTTTCCAGTATAAACAAGCTTTGCGTGGAGCCCTAGGGAGGGGGGACTTCAGGTTTATCACGCTAACACGTAGAACCACCGCAGCAGTTTGAAAGGGGGGGGGGGGGGGGGGGTTGCCAGCACTAAAAACCTCTTCAATAAAATTTTAGGCTCCAACACAATTCAAGCTTTAACACTCAGACAGCGCTGATTTTTTTTTTTATTTCATCCCCCCTCCCAACTACCAAACCTCCACCAGAAACAGTAAATCTACCACACCGACGTCGGTACTTCCCTTCTGTGACGCATTGTGTGGTTTCCCCTCCCCCCTCCCCCCTCGTTCCAGGGGGAAAGCTAGGATAATATGGTTTTCCCAGGAAAAGCTTTGCAACAGATAAACATTATATACTACTCTGTTCCTTATCAGTTTGTATAATTTTTTTGTAAGAGAGAGAGGGGGAGAAATAGAAGAGAAAAAAATTTGTAGAGTGAATTTCAACAAAATGAAATGTTTAACAAATAAATAAGAGAGATAATAAAACGAGTATATTTCAAAATATATTATATTAACGATTTTAAAGTCTTTAAAAATAGATTTTAAGTATCAATTTATCTATCTATACACATACAAATACACAAATCATAAGAAATTATAATTCCTAACGTAAGAATAACATTTAGGATTACTTATAATATATTAGGATGAGTTAAATAGTGATGGAGATTATATGGTATGAATAAATTAACTTTTAATTCATGTTCTCAAAACGTTTCGGCCCTAAAGGTCATCTTCAGTCAGTTTGATAACTAAAAAAACAAAAAAAAAAAAAAAAAAAAAAAAAAAAAAAAAAAAAAAAAAAAAAAAAAAACAATAAAAATCCCATTTTACAAAAAACATCGCCGTAAAAAAAAAAAAAAACAAGAGTAATTTCTAATTTTATAGACAAATTTAAAAAGAGGGAGAAAAAACAGAGTGTAACAGAGATAGGTAGTTTGATTTAAGGTTAAAGTGTAGTGAGGGAGACACGAAAGTAGCCCAACCACCCTCGGTTACCTTCGAGTCAGTTTTTTAGTCTAATGCAACTATGAATAGCTCCTGCAACTGCCTACTTCCCTGGTACCAGTGGAACTCTGTTCGACATTCTGCCCTGCGAAGCCGCGGTAGGGGAAAGGCCCTATAGCCAGTACTGGAGACTGGATTGCACCACCTACCGCCTATAGCTTTTCAACTCCCTGTTACACTTTTCTGAGTTTTTAGGTAACACAACGCTTTTTGAGGTATGTTCCTCAGCTAAAACATGAAATGTCAAAAAGCATTTTGATTAAACAATAAAACGATGAGGAACAATATTGATGTGGTGAATTAACTTACATTAATGCTGTTTATCGTTGTGTTTTAATAAGGACGAAATTAGAATAAAAATAATTATTTGTGACGTAAAAGCACAGAGAGATCTAGCCTGCCGGGGATTGAGTTTTGCTCTATCAGATGTATAAGTCTATATACATTGATATACGCTTCTGGAAAGATATCATTTCACATAAGCACTTGCCCATTTTAATGGTGATACTGGGTCAACACTGAGGTGTTAAGCGCCTTGTCGGATTCGAGATTCGAACCCGGACTTCCTAGGTGAGAAGTACAGACGGTAGCAATGAGCTACGAGTGACCCCAATTAAGTAATACATAATAATATACAGTTTTCAAGTTTAAAAAACTGAATATACTTGGCATAGTGAAGCTCATATCTCACATTAAATGTGTGTCATAATCTAAATTATTGTCTAACATCTAATTATTGTATCTAACATGTCAATAATCTAAATCTAAATTATTGAATAAATAGAAAAAATTCATCATGAAGAGTTAATAGTTAAAGCGTATGATAGTAGTAGAGCCGTTTAATGAGGGAACAGTACTCCTTAACTCTCGCGCCCCAGTCATCTCCATTTAAACTATTATAAAATTTATCACTTCACTACAAAAAAAACTTCTGCTATACATTTTAGATGATTTCATGAATCACTCTGTGTATATAGAGTGAAATAAGACTCCTAACGCGAAATTTGTTTTTAATGATTTTTTTTTTATCAAACTTTTGATGCCCCTAGGTCCTAGAGTCTAAAAACGGATCTGACAATTTTTAATTAAATACTTTTTATTTTGTGTCTACTTAAAATACGAATTTACCCATTTATATTTTTTCTGGGAATCTAAGTTTTGTCGATATTAATGATTTATTTTATTCAAAAGTTCAAAATTTTCATGCACCTAGAGTCCAAAAACGGATCTGATAATTTTTAATTAAATAATTTTTTATTTTGTGTCTACTTAAATACGAAATTACCCATTTATATTGTTTTCCCGGGAACCTAGTTTTTGCTGAGAAGGATATTTTACCAAATAATTTTCAGTTGTGCGAAACCAGGTTCTACTTGTAGGTCTTTCAAAATTATTCTTATTTTATTATTAGCTTATATTATTCATAAAACAATGAATATTTATGTAGAAACAGAAAGTGTATTTCAGATGAAACTTGAGATTTCATATTTTTCTATTTAGTTTCAGCTATTAAACAACGGGGCTGTTATTAAAAGGGAAATAGTAGCAATAAAATTTTACGAGTTTTTACTAAAAAAAAAAAAATAAATAAGATGGTTATAATTTAAGTTTTAGATTCGTATACATTTCTCTTTTTTACAATCTAGCGTTAGAATCGAGAATAATAATCTTGATGGAGCAACTTGTAGTAGTATGTAATTAGCAACGCCTTGTAGCACATTTTCTAATTTCCTATTTACACGCTCACCCAATGAAATTCATTTATTTTCATTCTTAAGTTCATGATTATAACGAATAATAGTTTTATTTTTAAATACTTCATAACTTTGATAATTACTCTACTGTGATTTTCTGAACAGAGCATTTTGTTACTTCTGTAACTTTTTTTTATTGTTTGTAGTTATCAACAGTGGCATTTGTAATCTGTGTTCTTTAAACATTAACATTCAAATTTTTTACTACGTTTTTATTAGCTTGCTTTCTTGTTTGTTTGTTTGTTTGTCCAGTATAAATCTTGCAATCGATTTTTAACTAACTCTACTACAATCTATAAGATTAGAGTTGACACAATCGAAGGCGGGAAACAACAAACGTGGAGGAAGTTTTGGGGTTATAAAAAGGGAAAATTGGTGTTGCCATGTTATATTTTTTTTTGTGGAACAGGGGTAGAGTAGAGCATTTTTTTTCTGAAGTTGCTTTCAACATGGGGGACCAATAAAATCGTTTCCCTCAAAATTTTCCCGCCTTTTGATTGTGCCAACTCTAATCTTATAGACTGTAATTAACTTAGCTAGACATTTAAAACTTGTAGAATAGCTGAGAACACGATGACAATGCATTATTTTAATACTTTTTCAGCAAAATTTAATTCGTTTTCAGCAAATTTTGCTATATGGAATGTTAGTTCGGAAAAAATCCGCAAGTTATTTCATTTGTTTTGATATGACCCATATTTACGATCTTCATTTTGACAGGTTTCAAATTTATAATTTATGATAGGAAATTCAAAAAAGGAGTATATAAAAAGTTTTTTTTTTTATCTTTCAATTATTAATTCTTTATTTAACATAAGAAATATAATACTTTGTCTGTAACTGTGTCGAATAATATGTGTGATAGGGTTGGGACATCGATGTCGATGTATCGGACTTAAAAAAACATCGATGTTAAACACAGAGCGAGGGATTTAACTGGTGACCCTTTTTTTTTGATCGACCGATATCGATGTATCGAAAACATCGATGATCTCTTTCTATGTTTTGGCTAACATCGATGTTCGTTATTTCGATGTCGATGTATCGAAAACATCGATGTTTAGCTAGAAAAGCTCGATGTCACAACCCTAATGTGTGATCTAAACCGAAATGTAAACACCTCCCATTAAACAATTTAAATGTATGTATAATATATTAAATTAATTAATTAATGTAAATATGACCTGATGAAAGTTTAATATCACTTGGTGCATGAAAAATGTTGAGCCATCTAAGTTTTAGGGTTTCGTTGGTAAAGCTTGAAACCAGCCTTTAGCTGTCCACACATGCATGCTTTACTTAAGGCTCTACCGCCCTTTGAGGTTAGGAAAAACAGTAAAATTATAATTATAATAGTTCTAAGCAAGATTTCAAAAATCTAATCACAGGCTTCATTCCTAATTTTAATTCTGCACAATTTAAGCCCTATTTGAACTTTCTATGATAAATAGTACTGGCGCCATTTCAATACAACGAATTTTATCGTTGTATTGAAATGACGCCTGTACTATTTATCATAGAAAGTTCAAATAGGACTTAAATTGTGCAGAATTAAATTTAGGAATGAAGCCTGTGATTAGATTTTTGATATCTTGCTTAGAACCAGAATAATTTTAATTTTACTGTTTTTCCTAACCTCAAAGGACGGTAGAGCCTTAAGGCTTGCCTGTGCAAACCGGTTTGTATATCGTAAGTTTAGTCCTATAAGTGCGGCTTGTGGACTGTTAAAAAAATTAAAGATCAACTGCACAAGCTAGGTTTGCACGGTATTAGTTGTGTCGTGTTGACGCGCTTTAAAAGCAGAAAAATTACGTGCGAACCGGAAGAAGGACGTGAGTGAACTAAGGTTTTAACATTTTTTTTTTTTTTCTTATATTTTGAGTACGCACTCGAAAGATAAAAATGCTAACTAATAATAACCTCATAAGCCTAAGAATATAAGCTATTGAAGAGTAGGTTACAAATGTTTATTATAATTTTTAACCATTCTATTTTTTTCTTGGATTTATTAATCGAAATATACCAAAAAATAAATATGTTCCTCCCAACCACTATTTAACGACTTGTTCTAAAATTTTGAAATTATTCATGTCATTTTGAAATTGTTCATCGGCCTATCTTATGGCCGATGAAAATTTCAAAATGTAATTTACCTTGTCATGATTACCAATAAAAACATTGTGGTCCCCGGGGGATCGAACCAGAGACTCGAATCTAAAAGGTGGATCGTTGATAGATAGATTTATTTTTATGTGACATTTCTTAGCAAGCGCCTAGTGGCTAAAAGTAAACTAAATTTAAAATTTCCGTCACTCATTTGCAATATAACTTTTATGCCCACTTTTTAGTGAATTTACGTCAATTTAATTGCAATATTATGAATGCTCTTATAATATGAATTTTTGTAATTGTCAATAAAGTTAGAAAAGAGTTCTATTTTGATTACAACTACAGGTAGTTATTTTGCATCCAGCGCAGAAGTAAAACCTTGACTACCCTATAAACTACATTTGAAGTATTACTTAAGAAATTTAATAACATTCTTCTGTATAGCCTCTAACATTTTCATTACTCTACTTAAAATTTAATGTTCTTTTAATATTCAATGCTTATTGTATGAGCACAAGGGAAGATTAACAAACGCTTGTTCAGAAAATGGTTAACACATTTTAACACATTTATAAATTGAATTGAAATAATTGATATATTATATAATTTATTTGAAAAATAAAACTCATATACATCATCGTAAAGACATAATCTTTTATAGTTTCACCATTATAGTAGGTTTCTCTGTCGATTTTTTTTACAAAAAAAAGGTTTTTTTTTTACACGCTTTTAATTAACTTGACTTGTATGTCCGCGGCGAATCTTGTAATGTAAATTTGACAGACTTCCCATCTACCTAGAAAGCTGCAACTTGTACAGATTATGTATTTCCGATGACAATACAATAATCAGCAATTAGTTTTACTAAATTAAAAGTATTAGTCGATAAATCGCCAGATTCCTGAGAAATGTTGGCGGTCAAATTCAAAATATATTGTAAAAAAACACGACCAGTGACAGCTAAGGGAGGTTTTATTTGAATAAAATATTTAATGTTTATACTTATAAAACCATAATTATAACCTATGCAGCTGAAACATTCCATTACGTTATAATAATAAAACATGGCAAATAGCCAAATGGCTTACACAAATTATGAATACGTGTATACTTTATTAAATTAAAAATGTTGATAGATTTAATTTAGTTATTTTAATTTCAACTAAGTAAGGTTAAAACTGATGACAAAGACGAAAACTAAAAAGTATAAAATAATATTATATTTTAAAAAAAATAAATACACGCTTTTATAATGAATGTACTAAAAATGAGAAAATAATTAGTTTTAATCAGCCAAAGTACTACGAGCGATCACACAATATGGGTATGTCACTAAAAATAAAAGTGTGGGGCGCTTTGTTTATAAAACCCCAACAAACGCATTCCTCTACTATACAGTCTCATCGTAATTCATTTCAATTAGTTGCCCTTTGATACATGTTCCAAGGGCCTAAAAAAATGAAAAAAAAAAAAAAAAAAAAATCTTGGCTTTTGGTAAATCCTATGTCTTACTTCTCAAAAAAATGGAGTGCGGTTTGTTGGATTCATAATTATGAAAAAAAGTTGATAGCGCCCCACGCTTTTATTTTTAGTGACCCATATAGTGTGATCGCTCGTAGTACTTTGGCTGTTTAAAAGTAAATATTTTCTCATTTTTGGTACATTCATTATAAAAGCGTGTTTTTATTTTTTTAAAAATATAATATTATTTTATTATTATAAAAGGTATGATATTATAGCTTCAACCATAAAAATCCAATTCTCCGTATTTATTTCTTGTTCTTCCACCCTCTTTCCCTATCGAAAGGGGAATTTCTTTGCAATTAACTGGTGCATCTAGAACTAAAAATGTTCAAACATACATGTTGCCTAGTCACCCTCACTAGATTACATACATAAAATCCACTCTGAGAGTACGTCTCGCCGAACAAAGTAAAGACAGACAAACGGACAAGCAAAAGAGATGTATAAGGGTCCTTTTTTGCCTACCAAATTGCAATATAATAATATAATCGAAACAAAGTATTTCAATTCTATACCTTCACCTTCGTATATAAGAATGTAAAAAGGAAAATATTTTGGACATTATTAAATTTTTTAGGTATCGATAATCAGGTCAAACATACCAAAAGTTCCTTCAAAGATTTATAGACTGCTAATTAAATTTGATGAAAGTTGCAGTTTAATTAAGACCTAAAGAGTGATGTGAGCAAGTTGGTCCAGCAGCTGTTTTAAACTGAAAATGATAAATATGTTGCGGATAAGAGTGTGAGAGTGTAGTGTAGAGTGGAAGGGAACACCTCCGCTACCCCCACCCCTTACTACCCGTGTAGTTCCATTTATCAACACCAGGGGGCGGTACGGAGTTGCCTTCCTGTAATAACAACGTGAGCAGCAAACAACTCTCAGGGGAGCCTCAAAAATAAAATATAAAAAACTCCGGCAAGAAACACACCCCCCCCCTTTGAAATAACTCTGTAACTTGCTAAACTGGTGCTCCTTGCTTGGTTTCCTTGGAAACAATTTTTCAAACAGTCAACCCCATGCAGGCTACACACTTATCTTGTTCCCCGCCTTCACTTCTTTAAGAGCGGGAGATTTCGTTTGCTCCGTTTAACATTGTTTTGAAAGAAAAAAAAACAACATTATATAGTATCAACAGCATAGAATTTACTTCAAAGCAAAGCATTTTATTTATTTGCTTTCGAGCTTATCGAAGGTAAACGGGAGTTTTTGTGATCATCGCTTCATACATCCAGTAACAGTTTTTGTCTTATGTCTATCTGTTGGTATGACATATATATATTTTTTATTTATATTAGTATTTAACATTTTTATGAACGACTTTATCTTAAAACAATTTTGTTTTGTATATTTAAACTTTTAAAAGCAATAAAAAATGCAATGTTTAATAAAATTTGTACACATATTTCTCATATAAACGACAGTAGCTTTCATTTGATATCTCATTCCATTTTTTTTTTTAAAAAAATAATACAAATGTTAGCCCACAAAATGTGCAATGTAGAAAACGTGGGAATTTTTTCGGGACATTTCCATCGGCCTGTCATAAGGTATAAGTTTACATTTTTCCGCAATTCAAGGTCAAGCCCTTATAAGGTGGCTGGAAGGGGACATTTTTCTTTGTTGTGTAAATTTCAAATTATAAAACAAAAAAAAAAAAAAAAAAATCTCATTACGAGCTCATTATCAGTATTTTCAGTTATCATCAGTGTAGTAAATTTATTACAAGATTAACAAGAACGTTTATTCCATAACAGCACTAACAAAATTATTTTGACATGACAACCAAAGTGACAGCATCAATATACAACATCTCCTCCCCTTTTACGAAGCTTTGGATCTCGTCCTCAGCTGATCCGCATGCTTTCTTCTTTCCACACCGTTCACCAGAACCTTATATGACAGGTCACCTGTTCTTTGAAAGATAACTCCCTCTTCATATCCTGTACCATCTGGCTTTAGCACCCAAACCTCTTCCCCCTCATCAAATTCTTTTGTTCGTGTCTTTTGGTCATGGTATACTTTTTGTCTTACTAACTCATCATCCATGTTTCTTCTAACATCTGGTTTAAGCAAATGAAGCCGTGTTGTTAGCCTTCGTCCTAGCAATAGCTCAGCAGGTGATTTCCCGGTGGCTCTATTTATTGAATTACGGTAAGACAGTAGAAACTGTTGCAGCGCAGTATTGTTGTCTAATCCTGACTTCATGCATGCCTTCATTCTATCTTTGAATGTTCTGACAAACCTTTCTGCTAATCCATTTGTCTTTGGATGATAGGCGATGTTCTGATCAAATACCGTTTTCTTCGCAACGTTTCGAACTCAACCGATGTGAACTGCGGACCATTGTCCGATACGATGCTTGCAGGCAATCCAAATCTACCAAATGTTTCTCTAAGCATGTTAATTGTATGTGACGTTGTTGTTCCTGTTGTCGGATATACCTCAATATAAATACCTCAAGCCATTTTGAATATGCGTCAACTATTAAGAGCCAATGCTTACCTTGGAACGGAGCCGCATAATCGATGTGAAGCCTTCTCCAAGGATGCGATGGCTCAGTCCAAGAAAAGAGAGGACTTTCTGGTTCCCGATGACGTGTTTGTTGGCAGGGTGCACAATTCCTGACGAAGCTCTCAATTTCTTGGTCTATCGCAGGCCACCAAATGTAAAATTTTGCAGAAGACTTCATTGAAGAGACTCCTGGATGTCCTTCGTGGAGAATATTTAAAATTCTTTTCCGCATTGAAGACGGTATAGTAAATCTACCGGACCAAATAAGAATATCTTCTTCATATGAAATTTCTTCTTGTTTTTCGAAATAGGTCCACAATGAAGCATCAAGACCTAGCTTGGATACTGGGCATCCAGAGTTTATATAATTAATTACCTTGGCCAAAATCCCGTCCTCCTTTGTAGCTTTTTATAACGCTTTCTTTGTGACCAAAAGATCTGGCAGTCTAAGGTGAAATAGATGTCCTTCATCTAACCGACCTGTTTCTTCTGCCCCCGAAGCATGGTTTGAATTCAACGGTAGCTTTGATAAGACATCTGCTGTTGCGTTCTCTGTTCCCTTGGTGTACTCTATATTGTTAGCGTAAGCTGATAATGTGAGAGCCCATCTTGAAATCCGATTGTTTGTTGTATTGGATATTTGCTTATTAGATCCTAAAATAAACTCCAATTGTCTGTGATCCGTTTTAATTATAAATTTTGTTCCAAATAGATAATAATTAAATTTTGAAACACCAAAAACAATAGCTAATGCTTCTTTCTCGATCGTAGATTCCGATTCAGTTAATTTCCTAGAAGTGTAAAGCGTAAGCTATAGGTTTGTCGGAATCATCGTCGTATCTGTGAAATAAAACCGCTCCTAAACCTACTTCGCTAGCATCACAGCTTAGGACCGTTGGGCGATCACGATTAAATGTACAAGAGTTTTAGAAGACGTGAGACAATTTTTTAAGTTCATAAAAACTTCATCTTCCTTTTTTGTCCAAACCCATTTCACATACTTTTTAGTTAAACTATGGAGGGGTGCACATTGACTTTGCAAATGAGGAATAAACCTAGAATAATAATTTATAGCTCCTAAGAACGATTTTAATTCTGAAACATTTTGAGAGGTTTTCAGGTTCTTTATTGCTACTATTATGTTCATCAGTTGGGTGTATACCATTAACATCGATCCTATGTCCTAAATATGTAACCTGCTTTTCCATCCATTTGCATTTTTCCCTTTGTATTTTGATACCACATGATTTTAACCCCCGTAAAACCTCGAGTAGCCTTGTATTATGTTCTAGGGCCGCTCTTCTTTGTATATTTATATCATCTAGAAAACATGATACCCCAGGTATACCCTTAAGGATTTGATCCATTGTGCGTTGGAACAGTGAAGGCGCAAAGTTAACGCCAAATGGTAGTCTGCGATATCTGTAATACCCCACATGTATGGTTATCGTTAGTAAATCTCGGTTTTCCTCATCAACCAGAAGTTGCAAATAAGCATCTTTTAAATCTATCACAGTGTAATAGCGACCTCCACTTAATGCTGCAGTCATCTCCTCGAACCTAGGTAGGGGATATTTTTCCAAAATTGTAAACGGGTTGATTGATACTTTAAAGTCCCCACATATACGGACTTTACCACTGGGTTTAACCACCGTCACTATCGGTGATGCCCATTTTAGAGGAACCTCTGTTGGATCGACAGATTCAAGAACTCTTATATCGACCAATCTCTTTATCTCTTTTTCCACTGGTTCTCTAAGTGCGAGTGGAACTGGTCTCACCTTGTTTATGATTGGTTTAGCCAAATCTGAAAGATGTATTTTAGCTTTATATCCTGTTATTGTTCCTAGTTCGTCCTTAAAAAGCTCATCAAATTCTTTTAATATGCCTTCTAAGCCGTTTGTATTTTCCAATTTAGGCTGTTTAACTGTGCACAACTTAGCACCGTTGGTAATGGTAGTTGTAATTTACTCATCACTAGCATGAATTATTTAAAAATTATAGGACTAACCCTTATAGGGTTGGGAAGGAAGGGGGGAATTATTTGAATAGTATTTAAAATTTTTGGAGATAAAAACGTAAAATTGGTTTAAAAGACACTTAAGTAGCTTTGGTACCCCATTCGAATTTAAAAAAAAAAAAAAAAAAAAAAAAAAAACATTCAATAAGCTTATCACATTTACGCAAATTGGACGTGTGAATTTAATTTTGTTTTAACTTCTCTATTTTTTCCTATGTCTGGGTCAAAAAGTTGCAGCAGTGTTTCTCAATGTTACCTCTTTATAGCGTTAAAGATTCGGGATGTATGAACCAAAGTTCGACGACAACCTCGGCATAAAGGATACGTGAGGAGGATGACCTACGAAACTCTAAAAATAAATGTGACCCTATTTAGTAATCGATACTGGTCCAAACAACTAGACTTTGAATTGTCTGAGAGATAACATTGCTATATACTCATGTAATACTCATGTAATACTCAGCAAATTATGGGATGTGTAAAATCTATGTGCCACACAAATTAGAAGATTTAAAGAAAATCATAGACATATTATTTAAACAGATACATATAATATTTTTTTAAAATTTTATTAATACTCGTAAGTGTTGTAAAACATGATTGATATTTAATATGTTTGGATTTAATAAATACAGGGTGACTGGCGATAAAGTTTGGAAAAGATTTAGGGCGATAGTACACATCATACGGAACAAAAATCACTATATATACCATAGGTCAATTATTGACCGTTCTCCCACTAGGTCAATATTACCAAATTTTCGTGGGGTGACGTTCTTGCCTCATAAATCAAATTGTTGCTCCTAAAATATGAATGCTAGAATAATGATATTATTATCGTTGGAAAGCTTAGAAAATTTCCTAAAAGAAAAGTAATCTTCATTCCTTTCATTCAGATTAGCATTTGCTAAGTACTCATTTTTATCGAAATTATTGAGAATTTTTTT
>KZ651788.1:236789-251001 GCA_001010745.2 Gerris buenoi
TGTTAGAATACAAATTATTATTTAGTAACTTTAAATATTGTTATTTGTTATATGTCAATTCTATATGTCAAAATAAAATTCAGTCTGTTGTTCGCGTTTGACTTAAAATATAATAGTGTGTATTTATTCATTATCGTAAGATATATTAGGCCATAAGATATAAGTCTTCAACAAAAAGGAATGTTCAGGGTAATAGTTTTGGAAGTTTGGGGTTTTCTCTTTGTGTCTCAACTTATTCAATATCAAGTTGCCCCCCCCTCCCTCTTCCTGAAAGGTATTTGAGTAATTATGTTTTAAGGGTGAACTGTCATCGGATTTTGTAGATGTAGGAAATGTTGGGTAGAGTAGAGAGACAAATCGCCGTCATATTGGAGTTGAATTTCTCCTGGCATGGAGTTGATGTTAGTCGACTCTTCGGCTTTGTGTTGCCCAACACTCGAGTAGGAACGGTTTTAGTAGTTAGGCATAAAGCTTAATGTATTTACACAGGCCTTTATTATGTAAACAAGACGTGAAGGAGAGGACTCTTGCTTTCAGACAAACCCGAACAAGTATATAAACAGTGCATTTCAAATGTTAATTTCAGACTGAGAAAACTTTTCTTCAATCGTGTACAAAGTGGGAAGTACTTGGTTTGAACTTTTCCTGTTTTGGCCTAAAGGGACTTAAGGCGTTACTTTGTCCCTACGTTTGTCTTCATGTTATTACAGCTCTACAGGAATAACAAATTTTTAATAACAAACCTCCTAAACACAGTTTTGCAAATAATTCATGACAACGATCTTTACATCTGTTTTATGATTTAATTTCAACTGCTTTGCATTCTGTTTCTCTTACTTTCTTTTCTAAACATATGGTTTCATTTACATAATGTTTCATTTAAAACCATCAAGTTTTCGTATCTTTCGCGCCGTATATTCACTTTTATCCAGACTAAACGTCTTGGACTTTTGTCTTGTTTATAATACTAATTTGTACTAAACAACGTATGTATAATGTATTGTATAAACTATGTAGCATATGTAGCATGTATTGTATAAACATAGCTTATTGCGTCAAATATAAGACTAACTAATTTTTTAACCAATAATTTAGAGTATTAATGCATCGAATATAAGAGGCGCTGTGTCAAAGAGAAATCTTCCGTTATCTTTTTTAAAAACTACATAGTTCAAATATTAAATTTAGGCAGTTTTCTAAGGATATTGTTGGAATATTAAATCTTTATTTAGATGTAAGACAAACGTAATATGGTGGCAGAGAAATAGCAGGTTTAGATTTTGAAAATAAAATGTTGAAGCTAACAAGAAAAATATAGGTACTGCGGAATACGTATCACCCAAAATCTCATTAGAAATTAAAAACGTTAAAATTCCTGGAAATTGATGAAATAGGAGAGCCCAACAATATCCCGGTGAAATTCAGAGAATTAGAAATAAAAAGTAGAAACAAGATCTCACCGATAATCTCAAAAGAGAAATTCGTAGAAACAAGATCTCTTAGAAACAAGATAACGGCTGGTTAAAAGCAGGGTAGAGTGTGGAAAGGACAAGGTGGGGGACGGTAAGGGCATACTCCTCCTGAGTATCTATAAGGTGAGCAGGCAGTGATTCAGCATGCGAACTGTTATATTAGATGATTGAATTAAGTTTGTTTTTTTCATTTTTGTGTGCTACTCGTATTAAAATGGAAACAAGATATTTTTCAGTGAATTGATTTATAGGATTTATCGGGTTTTATTTATATCAAGGGTTTTCATAACAAGGATGAAACATAAAACATGAAATCATAATTATAAGTGGTATCTTATAAGCCTATTTTGCACGGGTCGAGTATTTTTAGTAGAGCAGTTTAGTAATTTAGTAGACGCGTTTGGACACTTTGTTACTTACTAAATTTATATACTCGACATTGAGTAAATTACTCGACCTGGTTACTAATACTAAAATAATCGACCCGTGCAAACTAGGCTTTACAGAAATTATTACACATAATGAATTAACAAGCACCAGTTTGATTAATTGTGAGTATGTAAACTTATTGAAATTTACTTGATGACGAGAAAAAAGCTTTATTGTTAGATTAATTTTAAATATTGTTTTTACATAGTAGTTTTGAGCTCGAGGGTTTTTCATGTGTAGAGTTAGTCGCAAGGTAGAATACTAATTAATGATTTATTAACAAGTGGATGTGTAGGGCAGGTTTACACAAGTTTGAAGCACACTTGCTACGAGTAGAGAGGGTTGAGTCGTAAGAAGGTATCATTTAACTATACGCTCCAAGCCTTTATAACCGGAATAAAAGGGGGCGTTTAAACAGTGTCAAGCGTTGAATCCGCATTGCTTAAACCAAACGGCAGTCCTTTTGGATTTCAAATTAGTGTTGAGATTAATTCATGGGGATTATTCTCTGAGGAGGAGGGGGGGGGGGGGTGTTGTTTTGGTTAGGGACGAGGTTGAGGTTGAGGTTTAGGTTTAACCGAGAGAGAACGTGGTGCGGTAATTATGAGCTGCTCGACCTTCTTCATCCAACTTTGTTGACTTTCCCTTCCTGTGGATAAGACGACGAGGAAATCCTAAGGAAAGCTTTCCCCTAGAAGCCTCCGAAACTACGACTAAGGAGAACGCCCTAATGCTTTCCTTATAAGCCGAAATGCCACAGAGAGTGGAACTCTCCGCTTGCTACAGAAGGGGTTTCACGAAGTAAGATTAAGAGTCCGTAGACTTACTAAAACAAGGCATCTTCTAGAATTATATCTTAGAACTCGATCTAGATATAACTTAAAGGTATAAACCTCAAGTCTAGCAAATAACTATCAAGGTACTCACTATCTCAACTAGTTCCATTCAGCATTCGACTGCTTTAAACCATCACGTAAATCTAAATGAAATACAAAGCTGAATAAGTTTAACTACAAAGTGAATAGTGTCAGCAGGTATCCCATAAATACTTGCTTTAAACTCTAAACTTTCTCACAGCTTTCAATTCCCTTAAATTTGTTTTACTTTTGAGCTTGGCTCATCCATATATTTATATGTCCAGTCCTTTTATAGGTTTTCATAGAATAATAATTTCTAAAATAATATTTATGTCAGCCGAGAAGGGGATCCGAAAAGGGGAAATAAGGTAAAAGTAAAAGATAGAGGGTAGGGGGGATGAGCCCAGACTTGTGTTTTGAAATTACAAAGGATATCTTGAAGTAAGCATTTATTAATAAAAGTTAATTCTAATTCAACCTAGGTCTAAAATATGTTGAGGGGGGACAAAAGGGGAAAAACCTATACTTGTCCAGCAAATATAGCATTTAAAATATGCTTCTTCAGTATTCGGAATCAATTATAATTAATTAGAGATTATTTTCAAAATATGTACGATCTTGAATCTTTGTAAAATAATAATGTTTCTTGGATTTTGAGTTTATAAATATGTCAAATTAAAAAATACATTGAAGCAACACACTCCGAAGCAAAGTAAACAAATCTAGTATAGATATACAAATTTTGGGGGTAAAAAGCACAAGATTAATAAAATGAAAATGTTATATTGTATTTCTAATCTACTCTTATTAGTAGCTCATTTGATAATTTGCTCTAAATTAAAAAAAAATATTCCACAGCGCACGTGCGCACACAAAATTTGCAATTAATAAACATTGGCAATTCCCCAATTGGTGAAATTTTGGCTCTTAAAACACAATATTGGCGGTAAAAAACACAATCGACATACATTTTTTTAGTTCACTATTCAGTAGCTTTCATTTGATACCTATCACGAAAATGTTTTCTTATGTGGTCGGTCAAAGTTAAGCCAGTATTTTAAATTTCACATCTCTTGCGCGAACGATTCGGTGGATATGAACCTAAGTACGAATGACAGACAGACAGACACATCACCCTCGCCTCGTCATAAGGGTTGCGAGGATGATCTACGAAACTCTAATAAAGTAAAGATTTCCAGCTTCAAAGATTTCCAGCTAAGAAAGTTTTTACGTAAACAAATGGATTCCCGTACTTTAATTCATAGTGTGTTATTTTTTAAATATGACGTGTTCATAAATTACACTGTCAAGAAAAGTAAAAAATAAATTACATAGCGAGAATATCTGGATATCTGAAATTCCTCCCCCCCCCCTCCTCTTATTACTACAGCTGTTAATAATTATTTTTCGAATACTGGGAAAGCATTTTTAAATGCTAGCTTTGCAGGAAAGGGTTTTTTTTTCTTCTGTTTAAATTGTTTGTGCTATTGGAGACTTTATGAGGAAATGCCATTATGTCGAATTATTTTGTATATAGTGTTGCCAGTTTGCTAATAACTGGGATAAACTCAGTCTTCTTTCATTGTCAAAGGGAAATTTTTAAAATAAAAAATGAAGAGCAATTTTTTTGTTTTTTTTGTTTTTGTTTTTAAAGATGTTAATTTTTTTTGTTTCAGGTATTTATAATAAAGGAGTATATAAACAAAATAATTTCTACCAAGACTATAAACTCATTGCTGTAACAAGTGAGTACCTAAAAATTTTACATAAATTATTATAGTATTTAATTTCTATTTAAATCAGCTGATTATTAATCAATGATATTAATTTGAATTAATAACATTTAATATTAATTAATTTGAACTAATAATAATTAATGATTAATAACCAGCTGATTTTTTCAAGATACGTTATTTGAACCCTATAAATCAACATTTTAATATTGTCTGACGCACAACTTTTTCCGATTTTCCAGTCTGAAAATGTTAGGGCTCAAATAATAAAAAAACGCCCCAAAACTAAAAAAAAGTCACAGAGGAAAACTGTGTCAGACTTGGCCTAAACAAGCCATACAAAAAGGTTTGGAAAGAGTATGTAAAAGTGACTTTTTTGCCTATGGGCATCCTGACTACTATTTTTTATACTTGGTAAATTAACCAAAATTCAAAATAATATTTCACAGCAACATTTAAAAATAATATTTTTTGATGCCGTTAGAAATTACGGTCATTTTCATTTAATACTTTTTTAAAGTTTTCAAAAATATTGAAAACCCTGCACTAAATAACAAGAATTTCGTAATGTTGCAGTGGTTTCGGAACAAGCAGACGATTTTTTTTCGAAAAACCACATAAATAACTAAATTTTCCTTCTGAGTACGCTAAGATCTAGGACACACTGTATATAATATGCAAGGTTTTACATAACCTATTAGTGGCACCTGTCTGTATACCTGATATTAACGTTAAAAACCTAAGTAGATTTAAACATTATAATTTATTTTATTATTTTTTTTTTTTATAAAATACAAGTTTATTTGGAATTTAAAATAAAAGAGAGAACAAGTGAATTGTCGGCTCATTTCAACACCCCTTCTAAGTTCAACACGTTATAAGTTTAATCCTGGATTATCTTGTTAATCCCGGTTTATATACAACTTTAACTCAACATGTCACCTCTTACTCAAACAGTTTGAAAAGAATCTGTCCTGTAAAACTCACGCTAAACTTCCTCGTTTATATAATTTAATGGTTCAGTGTTTTCCATTTTTGTATTTGTTTCGTGTCTTAATGGTTAAATTTATTTTATTATTAGATATCTTTAATATATAAATAATTCCTCCCTAGCGAGGAATCGAAACCTCTTTCCCTTCTCAATTTTTTTTCTCAATATCTGGGAATCTACATGCATTCCCATATGATTACTTATGTACTTAAATTCGTATTTACGTCTATATAGACCTCATTAATGTTTTTGTAATTTTTTTAATAAAAAACCCTTTTTGACATTTTTTTCCCCTTACTTTTTTTGTGTTGGAACCCTAAAAATTAAATTCTCTTTAATTAATTTCTCAATTATGCCAAGGGGTATGATTTTTCGGAACACGTAAGACTGAATGTTATGTCTGTATGCTGCCCAGATTTCAGCATACAGACATACTTTTTTCTAAACTACTTTGTTAGGACTCAGTGAACCTTAAACCTTGTATATTCTAATTTTTGCGCAACCACAATACTTGCTCCTTATTACACTACGTTTATTAGAAAGTAAATTCGATAATATAATATTTAGTTTCGTCCAATTCCCGACATTTATTGAATTATTAATTAGACTATTCGAATAAAATCCTTTCATATACTTTTCATTTTGTTTTATAGTTTTTGTTGTAGCTGTTTCTTTAATAAATATTTCTCTATTTTTCATTTTAAATTAATTTGGAACAAAAATTGTGGAGTAATGAAGAATGAATAGAACAACGTAAAGAATTCAAGGGAATTAATTTAATTAAAAAAAAAAAAAAAACAGAAAACAGAAAACTACGAAACAATGGAGATGAAATAAAGGGTTGGAGTTGTTTCTCTCTCTTCTAAATGAGACCCTCCAATACAATTAGACGCTTTAACTCCAACCCTTTAAGCACCAACATATAGTTCTAAAACCACAATGAACCAGAGATTATCATTCTAAAATAGTATAAAAGGGGGACAAGGGACATAAAGGACATAAAGGAGGTGGACGGATCGATTCTCGGCCGGGTCGGAGTCATTTTTCAAAAAAGGACCCTATGAATGGGAAAGTGGGTCGCTTTTAAAACTTAGGGAATCTTCAACCCTTAAGGTTAAGGAAGCTCTAAAGTTTTACTTTATATGGGGCCCCATCATATTGTACAACTATAAACCATCCGCAACTTTCCTCCCATAACTTTTTTTTTTTTTTTTATCAAATTTTTCTTAATAGATATCATAGAGAGTAGTGAGAAAAAAAGGTCGAGACCTCGGTGTTATTTTATAATATAAGATTTTTTTTAAAAAGTTATTTTGATTCATGAGGAAGATGCTTAAAAATTTAAGGACATCTTTCTTATCTTAAGATTATCATTATCCGACTAAAGAAAAGAAAATACTGTCGTGAAAAGTTTAGTGGAAAAACGAGTTTTAACTCGAGGTAATGAAAAACCGAGTCCCACATTTTTCTCTACTCCTCCTCACCTAATAATAAATCATAGTAACAGCTCTCTTCACCTTGGAGAGGGGATGAGAGGGGGGGGGTAGGACATTATACCTTGTAATAAGAATATAAAGTGCAGAGAAAATTGCCTTACTAACAGGATTTAATGTGAATCACACGACACTGGATTTTAATTTATAACTTCATTATTATAAACTTTTTTTTGGAATGAAGATAAAAAAAATTTGAATGAAATATGTAAAAATTTACTGGGTTAGTTGTTGTTCACAGTTATGGCCCCCACCCCCATACAGGATCAAACTATTTGAGCAAAATGTTTGATCGTGTATTGGGGGGCTATAGGTAGCTTTATAACAGCGTGAAAAGTCAAAATATTGACTATTAATTTAATATTTAAACTTGAAAATGTAATAATTAGTAAAATGTTAGTTTGATGAACTCAACATAATAGGTTTGTTCCAACCGCCAGTTCCGAATCAGTTTCGGATTAGTCCGTGATTCCGTGATTGACATAATGCGTATGAGCGAAAATTACTCAGTTGGAAATTGATTTGTGATTCCGTCTTGTTGGAACGCTCCTGAACTCGAACCAAACTGTTTGATGTGGTAGGTTTTAGCACTGTTATAAAAAAAAAACTTGTTTTAGTAGACTCACGGCACACACGTATTTTTATTGATATAATCCTGAATGCTCTTTTGTTTTAAAAAACAAATATTAATCTTAGTCCTGTTAGAGAAAGAAAAATTTCTGAAATAAATCGGATTCTTTCGATATTTGTTTGAAAATGGAATAAGTACCAAAAGTACATCTTGGAAATTGGTCCAATTTTTTTTTTTTTTTTGAAATATCTAGAAAATGTCATTATATGCACAAAAATTAATCATCGCATTCGTACAAAATCATTTTAAAAATAAGATTTGAATCACAAGAAAGGAAAATAATAGGCGAGGGAAATCAAAACAAAAACAATAAAGCGGAAGGTTACGTTTCTGTTCACCGAAATTCAATCCCAAACTACTAGTCCCTGCCTCCGATCGCTGACTGCTCTGACTGGTACCAAACCAATCCGTGATTCAAAAAGAGCGTGGTTGGAACAACCGACTAACAGTCAGAGTTTGAGTTTGGGCTTCGTTGGAACGCCCTGTTCCTAATGCGCATGCGTCGACAGTTCCAAACCAGTTTGAAGTGCGGTTGGAACAAACCTAGTTAGTTTACACTAAAAAAGATAAATATTATATTAAGTGGGAATACAGAGTTGAGTTTAAACTTCAAATAAAGCTGAACCAGTTTCATTAAAATTTGATGAAACTCTAAATTAATTACGGTTGATACTTAAACAATGGATAATTACTATCAACAAACAACTAATTAGACCGTATAATTCTTCTCTTTATATTTTTAACGTTTCTTAAAGTTATTGTTGCTGCTAGATCATTAGCGCACATAAGAATTTTTTCAGGGGGCCACAACCACCGGGGGAGGGAGAGGTTCCTTGTAAGGAAAATACCTGACTTGACTACAGAAATATATATACATATTATTCCTCTTTTTCTGACAGCTAGGGGGGCACCCCCCCCCCTCCCCCTCCTGCCCATAGGTTTGGGGGCCCATTCGCTAGATCCTTTCCTTAAATAGTTTGTTCTCAGTAGTATATGGATAGAGTTCCCTTGGGAGATACTTTGTAGGTGTCAATAAGTTCTAGACTATCGATAGAATTCCCTTGGAAGACACCTGGAAGGTGTCAATCAGTTCTAGACTATCGATAGAATTCCCTTGGAAGACACCTGGAAGGTGTCAATCAGTTTTATTCTAAGGATAAAATTCTCTTAGAAGACACCTATAGAAGGTATCAATCAGTTCTAGTCTATAGATAAAGTTCCTCTGGAAAACACCAAGGTGTCCATCACCTCCAAACAAAATATAAGAAAATGTAGAAATTACAACCTTGTGTTAGTGAGAGACACCTAGGGATGTGCCACGCAAGCGTGACACATAAGAACTGTTCCAACACCAGCCATTACGTCACTAAGATGTTGGCTCGGCTTACGCCATGTCCTGCCTGCATCGTTTCGTCGCGTCCGACTCATCAGGGGCCCGACGATGCCCACCCAACTCTGGACCTATGCAGTGAGCAAAATCACGGTATTACATTGCAGATTTGTTTTGCCATTCAAGCAAGAATGGCGGTATAGGTCCAGAGTTGGATGGGCCCCTGATGAGTCGGACGCGACGAAACGATGCAGGACATGGCGTAAGCAGAGCCAACATCTTAGTGACGTAATGTCTGGTGTTGGAACAGTTCTAATGTGTCACGCTTGCGTGGCACATCCCTAGGTGTCTCTCACTAACACAAATTGTATACCATATTGCAGTGAGCAAAATCACGGTATTACATTGCAAATTACAACCATTTTACTGTACTCTTACCATAAGTTATCATTATCACAAACCAAAAATTGCTTAGTTTACCCTGTGTATATATAATTAAAATACTCTGCCAATTAATGTGGCACATAGCTTCCACGCGTATCTCTCACGTACACTTAAGTGATGTCATGCTTTTACAACCCATTAATGTCTAATTTATTTGAGTTCCCCCTCTTTTGTTTAAAAAAATAACGTAGATGGTTAAAATTATTACGGGACGATCAACAGGCTAGTTAAAATGTATTCGATATCTATTGAGTAGGTTTAAATAAATGTATGTTTATGTGTATATTCGGTAAGCTTGGAAGCAAAATAAGGGAGTTAAATTAAGCAAAGAGATAAATGCAGAAGTGCGTAACTCTATTTTGCCAGGTTTCTAGTTGCACATCGGTGCAACTTTTCTTCAACTTCAAAAGGTTTGAAGTTGCTTCTTGCTGTAAGCTTTTTCCAAGACTTCATTTAAGAATTAATTTCTTCTAGACTCTAGACATACTCATTCTATATGTCAGTGTTTTTCTAGCAAACACGTTTTTCTACACTAGGTTAGAGTCGTTAGCTTAGTAGTTAGAGTAGTTGCAGCGAGTGTGAGAAAATCAATTCGCAGTAAGTATAAATTTGGCCACAGTACAGTATTGTTGAATTTGCAGGTAGTCCCCCCCCCCCTCTTCACTAAGTGTGCTTCGCTTCCCTAACTACCGGTTACACGCCTCTTTCTTTTCTAAATCCACCGCCAACAACTTTCAACTTTTGTCTCTCACCTTTTTATTTCTCTGTACAAACTGTTGAAAAGGTTTAAACGAATCATTGTTATTTATAAATATTCCATTCGTTCTTACTTTTATTATCTCTTTAAATGAAACGCTGAATACAAGACTGTGCAGGATCAATAAAATTTTACCATCTAAAGTTTTTAGTCTACTCTTCACTTGCTATAGGTTACTTTAGGTTATCATACAACGTCTTTAAATTAAAAACAAACTATTGAAAGTGTTTGTTTAAAACGTGTATATTTAGTATATAAATTGTTATTTTAATAAATGAAGTAACTAAATATCAGTTTAAGGTGTTTAAATTACGTGAATTTGTAGGTAAAACTTCTATACCTACAAACTTAGCTATTACCCATGGTGCACTAGTCGTAGATAAAATTTAATACGCAACATGGATCGAAGTATTTTTGCTCTCGGGATTATCTCCCTCGGCTATGCCTCGGGAGCTAAAACTACAGTTATCTCCCTCGGTATATCTCGGGAGCTAACTTATTTATTTCCCTCGGCCATAAGGCCTCGGCAGCTAATGAAGTTTTCTTCAAAAGGAAACTTAACCTCGAGCAGGAAAATATACTTCTCTCCCTCTTTGCGTAAATAACTATTATAGCTTGAGAATAACCCAAGGAGGGGTCGAAATATCGCAAATGGGAGCGTTTTATTTTTTCCTTTAGACCAACAATCAACTAATTTAAACAATATAAGGAAACAACTACTCTACTTAAGATTATTAGTTTTTGAGATACTCGTATGTTAGCTTGCAACTCGTATGTTAGACATAATGTTTAGGCAAAAATGTTCTCTAATGCCTGAAATGGATTTCTGTTATCAAAAGAATGTCGTTCTTCAGAACGATCACATAGCTTCTGTTACCTTTGGTAAGCTTGGAAGGAATAACAACTAAAATAGTAACTAGATTATTTACATGGCGACTTACTTTAATTTATTTTAATAATTGTTATTATAGGTTTATAAGAGTTAAAGTTCGTCGTGACCGAAAGTCTGTCTTGTACCGATGTTGAGCTTGTCCAGGAACTCCATTCTATCCTGGAACATGTTGGTTTTCATGGTAAAGCCTTCGTTGGTAATGTCCAGATAATTGATTCCTTTCTCTGATTCTCTCCATTGTTTTGAATCAGGAGTTGGATCTCTGGAAAAATAATGAATGTTTTAACTATATACATATATATTATATAATTAAAGTTTTGTCTGTACATTGAGATCAGAGTTGTAAATTTGGATAATTTCAGCAGAAATGCTTAACTGTTACCCAAGATGTCTTAAATTAGAAGTTCCTAATGATCTTTTCATGCTAATGACACTTTTTATTTTGCTTGTAATTAGTTTTGAACTCAGAGTAAGGAAGGGGTAGAGGGATCAATGCGATTTGAAAAGTGGTTCATTATGCGACACTCATATACTAAACATCTTAAGCGAGCTCAATCCGAACTAAAGTGACAACAGCACGATCACGTGGTCACTGGTCCTTGTCTTATTGGTCTATTCCATGTCCTTACGTGCCCACGGACGCTTTTCAACAAAACCTTTAACCTCATCTTGTGCTTTGTTTGGTTCTTTTACTATCGAAATGTCAAGTATGTCAAAATATCAAATTTGTAAAAATAAAATCTGATGAGATTGCTTTAGAAGACTATTTTGTTTTATATGTTTGCTTTTGATTATCTAGGAACTATTACATGTTACATATTAAGAACGTAACTGTCTTTAGATAATTAATACGGCTATCAACAAACATTAATGTTCACAAAGTACATATGTAGTTATAAAGAAAACTTTATTCAAATATTAAATGTCAAAAGAAAATATCACATTATTCTTATCAGCTGACATTAGATAAATTTCGAGTTTTTATCGAGATATCGATACTCTTTCACCAAACTGCTACTTGGGAGGTTTAGTACAGGGGTGTCGCATAATGAACCAATTTTTGAGACCCAGATTCTATATAATAATAATAGTCTGTGTCGGCTTAAGCCTGTCAAACTGGTTTGTCAGTTGCTTACCCAGTTTTAATGAAGTTGTACCATGCGTCGATTACTTTCTCAGACATGGCTCGGTCCTGCTTATTGAGTGGACCGTGAGCAATGAAGTTAAAATGGAAAAAGTAGAGAAGATCTTCAGAGTGTCCCACTTCCCCTGCAAAACACAAAAATAGATTTTAAAAAATTAGCAGGACTTGTCGAGTGAAACGTCAATTCGTCCACGGATTTGGTTTAAGTCAGAAACTCTCGAATTTTCCAGTACGTGGAACACCAGGGGGTCCTGGGCGGAAAAGTTTGAAAAATATAACCTCTAAAAACACGTTTTAATCCATTCTGGAGATTCATTTTTTACGATTTTGGTAGTATTCATACTACGGAAAGATTAAATTTTAATTTAAATCAAATTATAATTATTATTTACTACGGGAAACATAGAGAGAAAAATAGACTCCAGCGCCGGGATTTGAACCACGGGCCTCTAAATTACCAATCTAGCGCTCTACCAACTAAGCTACAGTGGAGAATGATTTCTTCTGACGTTATTGATACCTTGTCCCTAATTTAAGCTTTCATTTTTCCACAAATCTTAGAAGTCTACATTAATGACATAGAACTACAGTCTATAAGATTAGAGTTGGCACATTCGAAGGCGGGAAACAACAAATGTGGAGGTAGTTTTGGGGTTATAAAAAGGGAAAATCGGTGTTGCCATGTTATATTTTTTTTGTGGAACAGGGGTAGAGTAGAGCATTTTTTTTCTGAAGTTGCATTCAACATGGGGGACCAATAAAATCGTTTTGCTCAAAATTTTCCCGCCTTTTGATTGTGCCAACTCTAATCTTATAGACAATAGACCGAGAAATAACGCTTAAAATTTAGAGGCCTGTGGTTCAAATCCCGGCGCTGGAGTCTATTTTTTTCTCAATGTTTCCGTTTTGGAGGTAAACTTTACCACAGAGCACTAACGCATAATAAGTGATAAAGTAACAAAACAGTCTACTTTAGGGAAAAATCCCTAACTCCATAATTTAGTATTACTTTCTAATAATTGAATTTTCGTAAATCTGCTCGTAAATTTTTTTTTTTTTTTTTATCTTTGGTTTGTTGAATACCATTAACAATGTGCGAGCAAATCTAAGGCTCGCACATTGTTAATGGCAATAACGTTACCAACAAAAGAAGTTGAGGAATTATTATGAACGAGCTATACAACGAAATGTACTAAAATTTACTTCAATAAGTTTTTATAATACTGTAAAATTTAATCCCTCTACAACTGTACGAGTATGACACAATAGTATTAGTACATTAGTTCTACTAGAAATCCCAAAAAGATAAATTAATAAATTTATATTTTAATTTATATTGTAACAATACAATTGTTCAAACAACGAAATCACATTGGATTGTCAAGTAAAAAGTAAAAATGATGCTCGAAGTTTCTTAGGCTTTAGAACATCCACTTATTTTTTATTTTTATTTTATTTATTTATTTTATACTAATTTTTCATTCACTAAAGCAGTACCGTTACGAAGAAGTTCTGGATCAGTACATGCCTGGTTAAACTCCCTCCTAAGTTATGTTATGAGACAAGTTTCAACAAGCATGTAAAATTTAAACTTGATATAATCAGGCATTTTTAGGGTCCGTAGGCAAAAGCCAAGGACCCTTATATTTTCGCGCGTGTGTCTGTCTGTCCGTCCGTCCGTCCATCGCATGCTCTCACGGCTACACCTTTCGTACGATGACTTTGAAAGTTGGCATGTATATATCTTGTACCTACCCACACCTGTTAAAAATATAGCGACTTAAAAAAAAAGTTCACAAAATTTAGGGTAAAAAAACTTAAGGGTTAATTTTTTAGTGTTTCGTTGGTAAAACCAAAAAAAAAGAAACCCTTATAGTTTCGTTCCTGTGTCTGTCTGTCTGTCACTCTGTACGGTTCCAATAACTTTTGAACCAAAAGAGATAAAAGCGTAAAACTTACCAGTAATAAAGATCGTTTTGACGCGCACACAGGAAAAATATAGAGAACTCAAAATAATCAGCTGTTCAAATTCAAAATGG
>KZ651788.1:267680-288560 GCA_001010745.2 Gerris buenoi
TTTTTTTTTATAATACACTATTTTATTAAGAAAAGACAGAAAAAAATGAAAAAAGTTATGTATGTCAATCATTAAATTTCGAACCAAGCCAATAATAGGTTTGTTCTAGGTCAGGATAATAAGTTTAATATGTCTAGTTTACAAAACATGTATGTATTTACCTTTATATGTTATTTTACCACACCCTAATGTTAAAAAAGTATAGTGATGTAACCAAAATTGGCAATTTTGACCATTATAAAACTTTAAAGGCCCGGCGGCACGGGTTAATCGCCTCCGATCGGTCTAAAATTTTTATGGAATATGTTTTTCATGTATTCGAACAAAATTAGGGGTTGGGAGCAAAGAAAAAAAAAAGTTAAAAATTAAGGGCCACCCTAATATACTTATAAATAATTTGATACCGCATTTAAAAAAAAACTATGCTAATAAAATACCACAAGTATGATTTCAAAAACAAAATAAATAATTGTGTTTTGTAGAATTATATGTAGTGAATTCAATTGTAAAATATCCTTTTGATTCTACATCCCTTCCTGAAGGATAACATACAATGTTGATTTAACATTGGCTACCCTGAAAGGATCACGAACTCTGTTTACTTCAATCTGATCGAATATTCCTCTCAGTCAGTTACAATTCAATCAAAAGTTGTATGGGAGTTGGAATCGAGAGAGTGATTTGATTGAGGTTGCTCAATTAAGTTGATTGTGATCGTTGGTTGGGGATTTTTTTTGTCACAGTTAAATTGGTAAGTGAGTAGCCTCAGGAGAGTTGATAACAGTTTACCGCTGTTCTGTCACCTTATCACTATTCTGATCACCATCTAGCTGACATCCTAATCTCATCTCACCCACTTCTCCTTCTGGTTTGTTTTTAAACTAAATACATAACGCCTTGTGACCTTATACTTCAATCTACTATCAATCAATTCTTATCTATATAAATTCAATTCTCTTGGGTAAGAAAGTGTCAAACAAATTTTTAAATCTCTTTAAATAAACCTCAAACTGCGTCATGCAAGATAAAGAGTTAAAAATCGCCTTACCAGAGACGATAAAACGTAACCAGGAGCAGTGTTCAAGTAAATTCCCCCTAAAAATTTTTTTCCCCTAAATAGTTGAATTCCTAAATCTTGGGTTTAGCTTATTAATAGGTATAAAGTGATTTATAGTTTTATGGAAAGAAAATACACATTTGACTAAATAGGTTATTAAATTTAACAAACATTGTCAGCCAATTAGTGTGGCATATAGCTTTCTCGTTTCTTATTTCGTATAGGTATTTTTTTGTCAAATTTATTTAATTTTTTTGGAACGAAGTTCCTTATGGCACGTTCGGAGCCTGGGAGTGAATCCGAAAAAACGACCAAAATCAACGTCACAAAATAACCATCATGAAATAACCGTCATGAAATCACCGTCACGTGAAATCCGTCACGAAATATCTACCGATGACGATAACTTGAGTAAAAGATCACCGAGTTAGTTGAAATTTACGGAGGTAGCGTAACCGCGGCGGTTAAACCACCTCTGCTCGGCCATCACTGAATCATTGAGTGGTACAAGATGGGGTTCGAGTCCTCTGCGTGACACTCTGATTTATATGGCTCACTATTGATCACATCATACTTGCTTCGGCAGTACAATGCACATATGTATGATGTGTGAAGTGGCTGCAACTCTCTACCGCGGGGCGTACAAAGGGCCTAAGTAATGGCCTAATTGCTTTTTTTGTTATATGCCAAATTATATGTCACTTGGTTTTATAAATATATCGAAAATAAATCGTTGTTAACAGTTTATACGTCTTTAGCATTTTATGTGATTTTATAATTTATATTTAATAAAAAATGTAAGGAACTTCGTTCCTACCGGGTTGTCCCGCGACACCACACGTATTTTTCTACCACACGTAGGGAGCAGACGGTTAAAATCTGGGGCTATGTGTGGGCTACTTTCGTCAAACTATCCCAATTTAATAAAAATCAGATGAGAATAATTGCAAGATAAACAGAACTTTTTATATACTACGTTTTTAAATTTTCTTAAACCGTGCCATCGATATATTTGAAATAATATCTATAATCGATATATTTCCTGTTTTGCTGTCATTTAATGTTTATCTCTTATTTATAAAAACTTAGAATAATACTATATATAGAAGGAGTGTCACTGATAACATTGACACAAACTTTGGTTGTGATCCTTATCCTCGTTCTAAAAATTCATTTTTGTAATTTGTGACGTCATAACTCTAAAATTATTTGCCTTCGGTTTTTTAATTTATTTTTTTTTGTTAAATTATAATTATTGATAGTCAGTTTAGTTTATTGTAATATTTTTGTTTGTTTTATCTTATTTTAGCTTGAAATATGCAAAAAATAATGTTTATTATATCATGCCGGGCGAGTTGAAAAAAATGACGTCAGAGTGAAACGTAAACAATAACCAATGGCTGGGCTTGTTTTCTTGACGTTTGTGAGCGGGCTTTGAATAGTTACTAAAGCATGGCCAACCTTCTCCAGCTTAAATGAAAAAAAAGTCGGGTTGTTAGTTAAAATTCGATTGCAAGATTTGTACCGGACAAACAAACAAGAAACCAAGTTAATAAAAACGTAATAACTTTTGAAGATATAGGTGTAAATACATGTATGTTTGTGCGCATGTGGAAAATAAACAAAAATAGGCGCAGAAGGTTGAAACTTACAACAGGGGACCTATTATAGAATAATTATGACCTACCGTACAAATTTAATTAAAATCGGACGAATGTTTGTTTGCAAAAATTGAGCGACAGGCCAAAGGATTGACAGACAGACACGAAACCAAAAATGTTCCCTTATGTCTGAAAAGGATTTCTGTCTGGGAATAACCACTCGATAAAAATAATGTTTACATACTCGTAAATATCTGAGGGTATAATTTGCATGTTGTTATTTTAAACAAGACAGTTAATTTGAAAAACTATGCATCTTTACATAGTTTGTTATAGTTGTTGCAAAGTTTAAATAGGATAAAAAATGTTCATGTTACCAGTTCTCGGCCTCAGTATTGGAATTTTTAGCATGCTACGAGCGGACATAGAATCATGCATTCTTTGGAATACCTTAAAGTATTCTTTGTCTTTCTTGTACGGAACTAACGTGATCTCTAGTGTAGTAGAACTGCACTTCACTTAACATTAATAGAATTTTAATACTTCTATTAAATTTAATTTATTCGTTTTTCTTTTTCGAATTAATGTTAAAAATAAAATAAAATATAATATTGAAAAATAGTCTGTCAATTAGTGTGGCACATAGTTTACTCGCGTCCTATTATTAATCTAATGGTCCTACAGGGATTTGAATCGATTAGTAAGTTAGACCGGTTACGATTCTTAGTGGGTTCACATTTAATTGAGCTGAGCGAAGCGAAGCTCTTATACTACACTTTTCATTTTTTCTGATGCATACTCCTCCTGAACGGCTGAACCGATCTGCACAAAATTTGGCACGGTCATAGTGACCAACCACAGGAAGGTATAATTCTGAAATGGTCCAAATTGGTACACCGGGGAACGCGGTACGGGGTACAAAGGTTTTCTCCTGAACGGCTGAACCGATCCGTACGAAATTCGGCACGGTCAAAGTAACCAACCATAGGAAGGTATTAATCTGAAATGGTCCAAATTGGTACAGGGTACAAAGGTTTTCTCCTGAACGGCCGAGCCTATCCGCACAAAATTTGGCACGGACATAGTGACTAACCACAGGAAGGTATTACTCTGGAATGTTCCAAATTGGTACACGGGGGTACGGGGTACCAAAGTTAAAATAGTATATTCCCTTCAAGACGCATGTCATTGGAAAGCTCTTTAAGAGTACAGTTATTGTTGTTATGTTAACTTTTGTCATATTTTCATTTATAAGGGGTCATTCTATTGGTAAAATAGGAAAAAATCAAAATAAATAAATAAATATGATTAAAATGCACGCTCAGCTCAATATTGCAAGCATTGCACACCTAGTTTATTCGATATTTGGGCCGAGCGTACATCGAGACGCAGGCAACGCAGGGAAGGGCAGCACAGTTTTTTTCTGCCGCGGAATTATACGAAACCTCGCGAATTGAGACGCCAGATCCACTTGCTTCGGGTAGGTAGTAGCTCTGCGTCTTAAATCGTGAGATTTCTTATATTCTGTGGCTGAAATAAACTGCGCTTCCGGCCTCGCGTCGCCTGCGTAACAATGTGCGCCCGGGTGTAATATGTGCAAACGTTTGAAATGAAATTATATCACGCGTAAAATACTTCTCTGAAAAAGTTTTCTGTCTAGGAATTTTTCTATTTTGAGACAGAAACACATGCACTAAATCTTATGCTAAATATTTAAAACTTTCACTAAATGCTTAAAGAAACAAGAAACGGTTAAATTACTTACTACTTACTACTTTACTACTTTACGGTTAATTACTTACTAACGGTTAAATTACTTTATAATAATTCCGTCGAGTACTTTCAAGCATACTACTAAAAGGATTTCTTCGCTCATTAAAATTTACATTTCCTACATTATTATTATTTATTTTTAACTAAAACATGTATAAAACTTTTCATTTAGGAGGTGCAAGGTGTCCATTTATTATTATCCTTTATCGTCTTAGGTATGCAGTTGTTTGGTACTTTTGTGATCAACATTGCAGAAAATACTTTTAAATTATACTACTACTTAAAAATTACAAAAAAAAAATAGTAAAAATATTGCGATAAGTTTACAATTGCTCGTTGATCGAAGAAATTTGTAGTTGTGAAGTTTGCAACATTTGTCCTATTGACGGATGGACGGACGAACTACCAAAAGGATAAGATTTTCTTGGTGGGTGACCTTGGACCCTAAAATGTATTGGTGAAAGAAGGTGAAACTTACAAGCAGGCATTCCCAAAGATTCAAGACTCGTGACTCCTATGATAAGGGGAATATATGACTCCATCTGTACTGACGTCTGAGTTAAAAAAGCTTCGGGTGATTCTTCCTCAATGATAGGTACAAAAATCATCTCCAGTACTCCCATAGGATCCTGCAAAATTAAATACGCATTTTTTATAGAATATGGAATAGTTCGTCAGGAATATAACGATCTAAAATGACCCTGAGATCACATCTTTATTTAATCTAGATTATCGCTTTTACTCGAACATTATTTTGTCATTTTTTGACTTGTACTCTTACTGAAGACTTAACACACTTGCACTTACACTGTCAACTTAAATCGACTTCACCGGTTTGGTCTTGCTAGAAGCCCATGTGTAGGCTGCGTGAGGAAGAAGATAAAACCCTTTTGACTTATTAGCAACTTTCCGTGGGTAACCTGGGTTGCGAGATAATCTGGTTTACGACACTAACGGAGAATAACGCCTGTACTGCTATCGTTAGGTAACCTTTTACCTTGCGATGTTGCGAGGACTACAAATATAGTTTGATTGCTTCACAAGTTAAATCGGAACCTCTCGCGTGAAAAGAGCAAGGCATGTGCTATTTAGAACTCCTTACATTAAATATGAATTATAAAATGATAAAATTAAAATACCTTGATGGCATGAGCAGCCATAAACAGCTGATCAAGTGATTTACTTTGCAAGCATGTTAGGAAATCCTTGTCATCTAATGAACATTCTACTTGTGCAGCAACTTTTTCTGTAACTTGACGAGCTTCTTTACCAGTTTTAGTCGACCAGATGCAATCAATACTTCCACTCTGTGCAATACTTCTCTGGAACAATCCTGAACAAAAATAAAAATAATATGAATATCGGAAATTTTTATTTTTTATTTTCGTTTTAACACACATACGAATAGATTCAGAGTAGACGTGGTCCTAATAAATAAAGGGTACTTCTGCTGGGACATTTATTAATCGAAGTTGAGGTTAAGGGTTCAAATCCGCGCCAAAGCACTTTTGAATTATACCTATGGCTTACTATTGATACCATATTCGCAACAGTGGTATATTGGTCTGTGAAGTAGCTGACCACTGTACGGGTAAACAGAGAGTAATAGGTGGCCAAATTGCTAACTTCCAACAAGTGGTTTGGCCATCCCTTTCTATACTACTATTACTAGTTACGAATAACCTATATGACTTGATTAAATTTTGTAACAATGGCATCTTAAGGCCCCCATAAACGGTCAAACATTTTGCGCAAACTGCAAACATCATGTTTGTGCAAACATTTTTACCATGTATGGGGCTGCTTGATGTTTGCGTAAACATGATTTTTTAACTAAATTTCCCCGACATCAGGTTTGTGCAAACATTTTGCGCAAACTTTTGCACAAAATGTTTGATCGTGTATGGGGGCCTTTACAGGGGGAAAAAAAAATAAACCTCGTTGTGACCTGAAATAAACCTCGTGAAAATTATAAAATAACATTATTACAGTAAAACGGAAAAGCTGCAAAAGAGAAAACTTCCCAAGGACAAGATGACCATAAAGTCATTAGTAGACTAGTGACTACACAACATAGCCCTCTCCTTTGAGATGGGTGTAGCCAATCGCCAATCTGTTAAAGCATTCGCAAACTCCCACCTAAAAACAAGGTCGTTATCCGTATTCCTGGATCGAATCCCACTGTGGTATGACTTTTTTCATGCTAATGATCAAATCAAGTAGATGTAAGAAGTGGCCAATTGCCTTTCGTTCTGTATTATAAACAGAATGAAGTCAATTTTGTCTTCCTACGTCGACTGTATATTTAGGTTAAGAACCCTAGCCTTCGGGATTATGTTGGGTTCAACTCGTGGGTAAAGGAAAAAAAATACGTGTGGTGTAGATACACCCGGTAGGAACGAAGTTCCTTACATTTTTCATTAAATATAAATTATAAAATCACAGCAATAATTACTTATACATGGTGGAGTAAGAAAAGAGACAATATTAAAAGAAACTAACTAGTAGAAATATGTTAATCATAAATTTATAGTTAAAGCAGATGGTTGTAGAACGAAAAAGAACTGTCCTCTCAATCCCCGTCGGCAAAATTACTCCAATTAAATATTAAAATAAAAAATACACTGCCAATTAGTGTGGCACATAGCTTCCTCGCATACTATCTTGTAGTTTATTGTTATATTTGCATTAACGATTTACTACTTTATTGTTTATTGTGTAAGAATAATTAACAGTTTTTAGCGATCTTTAACACTTTATAGGTCTGGTACTTGACTTAACTTATATAATTCTCATTGATTAGGGGGAGGGTCAGGAAACCTAGGGATGGGTTGCCAAAATATTAGTAGGCTTAAGCTATTTTGTTTTTTAATTATCAAGTATTATAAACTATCAAGCCCCTATGAATTATTTGGGTGAAAAAGTTAAATAAAGCTTAAATATAACATAATGTATCAATGTGTAATGGTCTAGACAAGAAGAGCTAAAATGTATTATTAAGTTATCCATTTAAACAATAACCTACTCAACCAAATCCGAAAAACTAAAGAAAACAGTTATTTTCAATTTATCCTAAGAAAAAATAAACATAACAATATACACTCCATAACAATTATTAATCTACTATTAAAGAGCTTTTCAACGATGTACATCATTATTTAAAATATTAATTTTGACAATTGTACCCCTGTACCCTTGGGTTCAATAATTATATTGAAATAAACAAACAATCCAATAAGGCATAAAATAACCTAATAAAGAAAAATAAACCACTTACAAAATTATGAAAAATTTATTTAACCTCTTTTACCTGCAAAAAACCAACAAATCGGTACGAAAGTACGGGTACAAATTTTTATAAAAATAAACAAATAAAACCGCTTTAATGTACAAATCAAGGCCTTTCAAATGATATACGACACAATACTGAAATCGAAAAAAAGTGGTCACGTGACCACGGCACTCGGGAAAAAGTTTACTCTCAATTTCTCAGGTAATAGGACGAATTAAAAACATACCAAACACTTAATTTAAAGGGCATTAGTGACAGATTAAAGCCCAAAAATCAGAATTAAAATCGGTCAACAATTGCCAAAGATATGAGAGCTTAAAGGCAAAAATTGAAAAAATTAAAACCAAAATTGCCCCATTTAGGGTACAACCGATAGAGATACGACAAAATGTCCTATTACCAAAATTGTAGATCATTAAAAATCAGACCCGGTTTGTGCAACCAGTTTTTCAATTAGACAAAGCGTTAATTTTTAAAAAATTTCAACACAGCTACGACCGTTTTTCTTATTTTAAGGGGTGTCGCTGTAGGTTTTACTAAAAAATTGTATTCGAAAAAAAATGTTCGTTTTATTGAATAGATATGGTTTGATTTTTTTCCCGACCGAAAATTTCAATTTTAAATTTGAAGTTCACGTTTACGTGAGCGTTACGCGTGAACGCTTGGACGGATAACGTTGTCCAACGAACTCGTCCTAAGCATTGGTAAAATGAACATGTATACCAAATTTCATGAAAATCGGTCGACATTTACTCAAGTTATCGTCGCACGTTTCATGATTCACGGACACACAGACCGATAGACAGACTGACATACAGACAGACAGACACGGAAACCAAAAATGTTCCCTGATGTCTGAAACGGATTTCTGTCTTGGAATTTTTAAAATCGGAGGCATGAAACTTTTTTTGTTCTCAAAAGTGAACACAATGCTTCCATTACCTTCGGTAAGCTCGGAAGCAATATAAATCATTAATACACAAAATTCTTCTTGTATCAGGTTGAAATTTTACGTGCTTGTTTCAATTATACTATAGGTGATGTATACAAAGTTTCATTAAAATCGTTTCGTTAGAACGTAAGATGTCGGTATAAACGTTGTTTTCTTTATTTTGATCGTTTTCGTCCGCTTTAATAAATTTAGCGATCTTTATCACTTCACAGCAGTGTCAGTGTTCGTTTTACTAAAAAATGTATTTAAAAAAGTTGTTTGCCTCATTTAATAGATGAGGTTAGAATTTTTTCCCGTTCAAATATTCCAATTTTTTAATTTGACGCTTACGTTTACGCGAGCGTTGCGCGTGAACGCTTGGGCGGATAACGTTGTCCAACGAACTTGTCTTGGGCATTGGTAAAATGAACATGTGTACCAAATTTCAACTAAGTCGGTTAACTTTTACACAAGTTATCGCCATCGGTAGATTTCGTGACGGTGATATAATAACGGTGATTTTGTGACGGTGATTTTGGCGTTTTTTTTCGGATTCAATGCCGGGCCCAGAACGTGCAATAAGGAACTTCGTTCCAAAAGGACTCTCCGTAAAAAGTAGATAGTTGCAAGAGATTCCAAAATGAAGACAGGCTTTCAATTTGCATGACAATCTGAGATAAACACTTTTGGGAATAAAAAAAAAAAAACTTTAAAAAAATAAATTGATCCTTTTCTGGTTGATTGACTGTTTCTCTCTAATTATTGGGTTGAATGGAAAAACATTACTACGTAAGAGAATGCATTTTAGGAATGTAATATTTCTTTATATACCCTTGCTTAGTTGTGAGTATAGATGTTGTACGACTGACGTGGCACCGGCACTTTCTCCACCAATGGTAACTTGATTTAGATCTCCACCGAAAGCAGCGATATTTTCTTGGACCCATCTCAATGCCATTACTTGGTCCTTCATCCCAAGATTGCCTGGGATGACTCGGTCTCCAGTACTCATAAATCCTGTAACACACAACTTAATGCTAAAATAATCTGTTCATGGGTGTTGCTAAGAGCCTATCATCTAATGTTATAATTTTATCGAAATTTGGGCCCCTTCCATTTTAACCTCCCTGGAATTGTGGTGGGGACAAGTGCCCGAAGGTATATAGCTGTCCAAGGCGAGGCAACCTCCCCTACGAAAATTTAACGAAATAAAATTTTAACGAATAAGCATCATCTTTAAACTTATATTAATTTATTATGACAAGTATGTTACCAAGAGGTCCAAGTCTGTAATTGATTGTAACAAGAATGATGTCTCTATCGAGCAAGTATTCCGGTCCGTTGTAGAATGTGGAACCGGAAGCGAGAAAATAACCTCCTCCGTGTATCCACACGAAAACCGGAAGCTTCACTGTGTTTTTCTCCATCTGAAATATTTCAAGTTTGCCTAATTTTAATTTTATAGATGAGCTTGTATTAGAAAGAATTATAGAAGTTTAAAGTGATTTAGTGGTGTTAACGAGATAAATTTGTAGTCTAATGTTTATAAAATCTGTAGTTCCCAGGCTGCTCAATGCTGTCATCTGTTCTTTAGAAACTGGAGGTTACTGGTTCAATTCCCACCCCAGGTGTACATCCGGCATCGTCAAATAAATGTGTAGATGATTAACTGACGAGGTGATTAAAAGGTATCTTTAGCAGATTATAAGGTTTATACAAGTGATAGAGCAATGCACTAGCCCCGTGTCATCATGTTATAGTTGTATAAGCCCTTTGCCTGGGGTCACCACTGGCTTTTGCGCCATGGCTTCTAATTTATTACATTTTTAAGGGTTTCTTTGGTAAAAAAATAACTCTTACATTTTCGTTCCAGTATCTGTCTGTCTGTCACTCTGTACGTTTCCAAAAAATGTTCAATTAAATGAGATAAAAACATGAATATTTGCAGAATTAAAGATCTTTTTAAAGCTTAAAATTATAGCTAAATAAAAATGATCAGCTGTTTAAAATTAAAATGTTGGATAATTCATGTCACACGGATTTTTTTCTTTTTTTTTAAATATTGAGTAAGTTACCAAATGAAAGTTATTGATTAGTAGATTACGCGAAATATATACCTATAAAACTTGTGAACATTTTTTAATTAGCCGCGCAATTTTGTCAAAAAACGTGTTACAATTTTTAATTTCTCGAATATGCAGCAGGAAGTAGAGAGAAAATTATTGGATGTTCACGTTGTCCAAACAAAATGTTTTCTTGAAAAGTCTTTCTGACACCTTTGTAACACCATGTAAACTCAGCAGGAGAGGCGTTGCTCCAGGTTCTGTAGCAAATTTCATCGAAATCGGTCTATTGAACGAAATTAAACAATGACCTATTGAATACTTTTGTAAATATTTTAATATATTTTAAGTCTTAATGTAAATTCAGTACCACTGTGGAAGAATTTCATTTGAACGTTTTTTTTTAATTATTATCGGCAATATATTTTCACTTGTTCGTCATAGTTAACAAGTTATTTAACCTTAACAAAATGAAGACTAGAATTCACTTGTGAATAATTATTTTAGAGGTCGACCAAGAAGTCATGAACTCGGTAGAAACTGAAAGCTTAGCTTCGTTTAAAGTCGGGACTTCCGAGTATTGCCGAAGTCAGTATAGTCGGGTGCTATTCTAGTTGTCAAATCTCACGAATAACAACAGGAAGGTTTCCAATCTGTTAGGTTTCATATTTTCTTAGTTTTTATACAGTACGAGTTCGAGTTATAGTCACAACTGTCCTAAACGATTTTCGTAAGATCCACAAATCTACGGGATGATGCAAATACAAAGGACGCTACAATTAACGGGGATGAAATAAAAAGTTTGATTAAGCAAGTTAATCAAACTCAAAAATAAAGAGGAATAATCAATAAATAATCATATAAAGATATTATCGTATAGTAGAAGTGATTTCTTATCAGGTACAGTGTTGCCTGTGGCAAAAAATATAAAAGTTTAAAAAATAAAATGATTAATAACCAAAGAACAACACTGTGTTTTTTGACAGTGATCTATTTTATTAAAAACTGACTGTACATGACGACACTAGCGCACTCCTCAGATTTCCATGACTTCTTGGTCAACCTCTAGTATATATTACACACGTAATGATTTGGAACCAGTAAATAAACCATATTGGATTGGCAGGAAGGCGAATGTCATTCCAATATTGGAGTTACGAGTCCACGTGGTTTTGAATTACCGTCTGTAATTCACATACCTGACATGGTGTACTACACAGACAATAGTTCTATACTGACGATAGTAAATAACACACTCACACAATAGGACGGAACAAAGCAATATCCTAAGGCATTAATTTACTTCCCAATGTTCTAGATATTGAAGCCGTCATGTCAGTCCATCGTAATTATTAAATAAACATTTATTATGTTATAATTACTACAAGTCAATCTCGTGTTTAATAATAAACATTGCGAAAATGGTTCAGCTAAAATGTATATATTTGTATTTATTTGATGACGTTTGTATTACGTCGTCATCCTTTATATTTATTATTTTTCGATTTATTTGTTTGTTTGTGTATATCTGGCTCACCTCATAATCTTTTGAGACTTATAATACAAATTTTAAAATAACTTAATTAACTAAATTGCGACCAAAATGTAATGACAAACTGAGAAGTGCGCTAGTGTTGTTGTTTTGTGTAGTGCAGTGTTAGCTTTTAATACAATTGACCACTGTGTAGCTCACGAAATCGTCCCGGACATGCGCAATGTATAAAGGCTTTTCCAACCCTACTTGTTTCGTACCGTCCTCTAAACTGTTCCAACGTTCCACTGTACGGTCCATTGATCTTTTAAGTACTGGTTTGTATGACATGCGCAGTTATATCAATCGTCACTCATGTCAACAGGAAGGTTATCTAACTGTCAGGTTTCCTTAATGTTTTCATACGGTGAGAAGTATATTCCTAAACCCGTTCCAACCTGACATGATTTTATTACAGTACAATATTAGCGCATGCGTATAAAACCTGCCCTAAACGATTCCCGATGATACAAAGGACGCTGCAAATAAGGGATATGGAACAAACCTATATTAGTACTTTAGTACTAGAGTTGGGATAACCGACTAGAAAAAACAATCGATTAGTCGACTGTTTTCAGTCGATTGGTCTCCAACGCTAAATTAGTACGATGTAAGGAACGTTCGCCAAGTACGGTTATAAAAACTAAGTCTTGCAATGTAAACAAGCCTTTCAAGTTCTGAGTGTGCCGATCTAATCATTTATATAAATTGTGCCCCCGCCCTCTCCCCTTCTTTCTAAAAAGTGACAAGTGTGACATTCCTTTGACCCAAGGTATATTAGACTAAATAACGCCTTTGTCTTAATAGTACTCGTAATTTTGATAATTAAGACAGTGGGAAGGGGGCAGCTTAAGTAAAATAGTACTGCACACTGTCACTGTGAATTCGCCTAGCAAATACCGGTATTATTTTTATAGGGAAAATTTCATGACTCATTGTTTTAAAAAACAAAGAGCTCTGGTTAGAGCTCTATACTGGAAATATAGAGGCCCGTGGTTCAAATCCCGCAACTGGAGTCTATTTTTCTCTGTCTGTTTCCCGTAGTTAATAATAATTATAATTTGATTTAAATTAAAATTTAATCTTTCCGTAGTGTGAATACTACCAAAATCGTAAAATATGATTTTTAATTGATTGTACTAGTTACAGGTACTAATTGGGTACTTTATAATTATAAGAGTTATTTCTCGGACTAGTTCTATGTCATTAATGTTGACTTCTCAGACTTGTGGAAAAATTGAAAGCTTAAAATTCGGGACAAGGTATCATTAACGTCAGAGAGAATCATTCTCCTGCGTAGCTTAGTTGGTTAGAGCGCTATACTGGAAATATAGAGGCCCGTGGTTCAATTCCCGGCGCTGGAATCTATTTTTCTCTGTCTGTTTCCCGTAGTTAATAATAATTATAATATGATTTAAATTAAAAATTAATAGTACTCGTAATTTTTACAATTAAGACAGTGGGAAGGGGGGAGCTGTCACTGTGAATTCACCTAGGAAATGCCGGTATTATGGTATTATTTTGATAGGGAAGATGTCATGACTCATTGTTTTAAAAAACAAAACAAATGTTGACAGCCATGGAGAGCTGTCATTTATATAATATCAAATATTAGCACCAGACTGTGGTGACTTCGGCAATACTCGGCACTTCCGATTATAAACGATGCTAAGTTTACTGTTTTTACCATTTACACTGAGTGTCATTTCTTGGTCGAACTCCGCATTTATAAAGAGATTCGAGCCAAAATCCTTTCCTATTAGTATAATTGAATACATTTTTAATTAAAATAAGCATACTTTTTATTTTACTCTTGATTTTTTTTAAATAAGTAAATAAGACTAAAGGCCGATTTACACGTATTAAGTTGTTAAGTGGTTAACTAAATTTTAACTAAATTTTTAGCGACTTAATGCGTGTAAACAATGAATTTAGTAACAAGTTGCAAGTTAAAATTTAGCGTGCAACTAAACAAGTAGAATAGACATTTTTCTATTTTTCTGTTTAGTAGGTGGGCGTGGCTAATTACTGGACATGCGCAACAATTAAATGCACAAGTTTGTCGGAACTTCGCTTATAGATTTGCAGATCTTTGTTTATATATTATTTTAAAATGTTTTATTCGACAAAAATTATATATTATTTACCAATAGATACTTTATTTCGTCCAAAATCTAATTTAAAATAATTTTTAAGACAGTATTTATGACTTGAACTCGTTGTTCAACGTCCATTATTAGTGAACTAAACAGCTTAACTAAATATTAAGTGTGAATACGTGTAAACGCTTTCTAACAATTAAGTCACTTAAAATTTAGTTAACCACTTAACAACTTAATACGTGTAAATCGGCCTTAAGCGACTTAACCTAAATACAATTTACTGTTTGACAGGATTGCGAAAACTGAAACTGTGATACAAATAGAATGAGATTGAAACTATGATAAGAATTTACCGTGATAGCGCATAAAAATAAGAGAAGTCTCTTTATATACATTTTTTCTTCAATTTATTGTGTTTAGTAGGTACATATAGATTCAAGCATCGCACACCTCTCATTGGAGCCCATCTGTATATTATTGTTTTAAATTTATCACATGTTTAGATTGATAGGTATGATAAAGTTTTACAATTTAACATACCGAAGGAGTGTAAACATTCAGATACAGGCAGTCCTCTGTTCCTTTAAAAATTGTTAGGTTATTTAACCTGGTAAAGTCGAAAACAGGTTGGTAACATTCCCTCGAGTCGTCCACAGCTTCGTACTCATCCTCCAGCCTTGGCTTCTTAACCGGCTCCTGTGAATCATACAAACAAAATAACATTCATTTTTATGATTAAACAATGTGTATGCATATGTTCATGTTATTATCACTTTTAATTCAAAAGTTATTGGAACCGTACAGAGTGACAGACAGACAGACAGAAATGCGCAGGAACAAAACTATAAGGGCTTTTTTTGGTTTTACCAACGAAATCCTAAAAAGCTTGAAAGATGGATGAGACGTTTTTATATGGAAACATTACGTGGCGCAAAAATCACCAAAATTTTTTCCCTGCTGTTTCAAACCCTCTTCCAGTCAACATGTAAACGAGATTCGTACATTCAGTTTCAAAACCTCTTCCAGGCTACCAGTGTGATATCCAAAACCAGTTTTGGATATCACAGCATTCTCAAAGTGGACAGGATGTTTAAAGGTACCTGGCAGCAAATTGAAGAGAGGATGGTCAAAAAGGCCCAGGCAAATAACAGCAAGACGAGACAGAAAAAGGCTTTAACCAATCCCAATATACTAACGCGAACAGAAAGGTAAAGAAAATCACAAGGAAGGAAGAAAGAAAGTTGGTTGAGGAACTGGTCTAGCGAACTTGTATACCTCTACTAGAAGCCTATCAAAGAAAAAGTTTAGAAAAACTCTGCTTATCAGAAGCAAGATTGAAGACATGGTCACATCTACAACAGTTTGAGCGATGGTGGCACTTTAGGAAGTTCTAAATAGAGAGGCGGGAACGTGGGAAGGAAAGGAAATAATGGTGGAAAGTGATCCATTGATTATTCTGGACAGCCCATTTCCATAAAAAAATCCGGAGTGCACTAAAGACCCTAAAAATGAGAAAGGGCGCCTGGAATTGATGGGATTACTCTTGAAATTTGAAATGATGAAAGCTGACACTAAAACGACAGTAAAACATCTGAAACCCATGTTGGACAAGATATGGCAATGGTAAGATATGACAAGATATGGCTAGCAATGGTATGGATAAAGTTTTAAAGAACTAAAATATCGACTCCAATTTCAAAAATTCCAAAACAGAAATCCGTTTCAGACATCAGGGAACATTTTTGGTTCCGTGTCTAACGTTCAATTTTCGCGAACCTACATATCTTAAAAACTACACGTCCGATTTTAATGAAATTTGTGCGGTTGGTCATATAGTTGGTGCCCTAAAAGTTTCAACCATCTGTGCCCATTTGTTTCTCTTCCATATGTGCGCAAACATACAATTATTTAAAACAATTATTTAGAAAATTCTTGAAGCATTCTTGAAAATTCTTGATTATTTTGAAAATTCTTGATTGTAACAATTCTATCAGCCCAATTAAGATCTCTGTGAGATTAAACGATTTAACCACCTTTAAACTTGAAAAATACATATTATTTTTTCGGACGTAATGAATAGGCTTCAAACTGAGATTAGCAGGATACCTTATTCTTAATAATGAAATAATAATACATTATCTTGTCATGATTAGTTTCTATGAAGATTTTAGAGAAGAAACTATTTAGACATTTTATTTCATGACTTGAGCCATGACAATGCGAAATGATACCTACTAATCTACTAATCCTTTGTTTTCCTTTTTTTAATTTCTCTGTCAGTAGCCTTCAAGTAATTTTCATTTGGTGGACCAAAAATATATAAGAGAATTAAAAAGTTATTAGATTAATTAATTTATAACTTATTTTGGATACAATTCCCATTGTACACGTTTCACGCAAAATAATGATAGACAGAATGAAAAACCACAGGAAGGGCTGTCAACTAGTTTTTTCGGCAATGTCAGTTATTTTAGTAGACAGCCAAACAAAACAAAACCCCGCTGCATAAAACTGTCCCGTCTCGAATCTCACTCTTTGGAAAACACCATGCATCTCTGTAAATGACTGTTTATCACTCAGTTATTTATTTAATTTAACTTTTTTCCCCATTGGAAGTATAAATTATAAACAAAAACAAAAAGAGATTTTTGAGAAATAGTTAGTAGTAATAGCTGTAGGCTGTAAGATGCGTATTCTCTGCCGCGCGACTTTCCTCCAGACTTGCTGTAGCCTCAAATCAAACCAGACACTGGCCAGTCAAAACAATGGTTGAACGACAGCAGCCGTAATGTCTTGCACTTCTTACGGACACGTCGCGTAGGTTGTTCGGTGCGAAAGCCTTGTCCCCTGGCTTTCGCCAAAAAAAAATGTCTTCATGGAAATCCGTTGTAGACCATTCTTAATCGATTCCTAAAATTTAACACTTTGTTATGTATGTATAAGTCGCCCCAGACGATATCTCACGCTAGGATGCACTTAAAAAATCAAAACAAATTTTAAAATGTCAATAATATCAAAAGAAAGGATGAGTTCGTTGGCCAGAATTTTTGAAGTTCATTTAGGGGTAAAATTTTGATAATTTATATGAAAATATGACAAAAGTGTACACAACAATAATTACTGTAATCTTAAAGAGTTTTCCAACGACATGCTTCTTCAATAGCATTATACTATTTTGACTTTTGTATCTCGTACCCTTGTGTACCAATTTTTTTTTACCCATCCAAATTCTAAACCAAAATTTACCTATATTATCATGAGCCAATAATACGCAGATTTATCAGATAATTCGCTCATTAAGTCATGTTGTATGACTGGAATTTTTTTTAAGTTCGTATACAGTAAGTAAAATGACCATTGCTTTAAGTTTTAATAAATGCATAAATAATTTACCTTAAACCTGAGGTGTCCTACCGGCGGCTCTGCATAAGGTATTCCTTGGAATGCCAGTACATCTCTGTCATCTCTTGTCTTTAGTAGATGTCCTTTGTACTTACCTGAGGGACTGTCCACTACTGGACTGTCTCTAGACAGTACTGACTCTACCAGTACACATACACTTACTAACAACTTAAACCACATTGTTTGCATTTTAAATTTTCTCTATTGTAATTTAATACCTAAATAATTTCTTCCAAAAAATATGTTTCTTATTTTTTCAAATATATTATGTTTTTAGATTTTCCTACATCCATGAGAAGGAAATATTATAATTAAAGAAGATTAAAAAAAAAAAAAAAAAAAAAAAAAATTATGTAATTTAATTAATTTTTTTTTTTTTGGTTTTATGATAAAATCCAGTTCACAAAGGGTTCGAAGTCCTAAATTTTGCTTCTAGTACTGGAAGCAAATTCAGGGTTGTGATGTTAACTCAAAGGAACATTAAGATAAACTGAAATATTTTGTTGGTGCTTAGAGTTAACATGACGATGCACCACAACCCTTATTGTGCTTCCAGAGGTGGAAGCAAAACCAAGGATTTCAATCCGGTAATTAATTTGATATATTTGTCAGTTTAGAGAATGCGGTGCGTAGGCCTCCGCGGGTAGAATCGTAAAAAACAGCTTGGTTTTCCGGTAAAATCCACGTCACGAAGGGAATGAATTTCGACGTTTCGCTTCCATTACTGGAAGCATCTTCAGGGGTGTGGTGTATCGTGATGTTTACTTGAAGCAACAACAAGACAAACTGTATGTCAGTTGATACTGTTAATTCAAGTAAACATCACTATACACCACACCCCTGAAGATGCTTCCAGTAGTGGAAGCGAATCGTCCGACTTCAACCCCTTTGTGTAGTGGATTTCACCGGAAAACCAAGCTGTTTATTAGTTTAGAGAATGTTAAAATTGAATAGTTGGAAGGAATCATCTTAAGGAAATGTTGAAAAATTGCATTTCTTGTAATTATGTTTTTTACTCTCTCCAGTACAATGTTTATAATTGAGATAAAATTATTATGCTGGCGTGAAAATTCGATTTTGTGTTATTGGTGGATTTACGCGGTCCCTTGAGTCCAAAAAAAAATCTGTCTCCAGACTGTAGTCGGCGCAGACTCATGAACTCACGACTAAAGACTATGGGTCTGCATCTAAATCAATGGGCTTATTTTGGTAAATTTCGTAATCAATTTTCAGAAAAACCATACTTCGAGGTAAAATCTTTAGTTTTAATTAATTATAGCTCTTAATCTGGGGGCAATATCCGTCAAAAACTATAAAACAGAAAGAAAAAATCGGTCAGAGACAACTCAGACAAACTTTCTCATATATGTACATTTAATTACTATTGGAAATTTCATCAAAAATATCATAAAAATAACTTCCCCCGGGCGGGGAATCGAACCCGGGCTCTCTCCATCTGCGTTTTAAGCTATTTTCTCAGGAACTAGATTTTTCCCGGGAAAACGGCTTATATCATTAGATTCGTATTTAAATTGACTACATTTTAGAATTTTTTAATCAAAATCGTCGGAACTGTTTTCGAGAAATAATTTTTTTTCGTGTTTTTTCAAAGTTTTTGGGGGGTAGCACCCTCAAATTTGGAGTTATAATTCATTTCTCGATTTCGCCTCGGGGTATGATTTTTCTGAACGTGTATTCCAAATTTCGTCAAAATCGGCCTAGTAGTTTAGGCTCCAGGCGTCTGCACAGACGACAGACAGACAGACGACGGACAGACATTTTTTAAAAACCACTTTTTTGGACTCAGGGGGCCTCAAAACGTGTAAATCCATCAAAATCTCAAAATCGAATTTTCGCACCATCACAATACTTTCTCTTTATATGAGAAAGTAAAAAATTGATAAAAACGCAGTTTTTACTTAAGAGTTCTAACCACCTCCAACCACCTCTGACCACCTCTAACCCCTTCTAACCTCCTCTAACATCCACTAATCACCTTTAACCATCACTAACCACCTTTAAGCATCACTAACCACCTCTTAACACCTCTAACCACCTCTAACGTAGTTTTTTCTTAACAGTTTAAAAAAAAAATGATATCACTTTTATTTTAAATTAATTTATTAAGCAATTTACGTCCGAGTATTCAAGGCTACTAATATTTTTAGAATTTTTTCACTACATAATAATAATATTTAAACACAATAAAATATATACACCAAATAAGAAATTTAAAATTTGAATTATTATTATTATTATTACTTTTAATTAAGTATATTAATCAATCGTGTTATTGTGAATTTCAAGTTATAAATGGAATGAAACTAAAATCAGCATTAGATAATACACTTTTTTAAATATTAGGGGGTGTCTTAATGAGATCTGTTATCAAAAAAGATAACAGTTTTAAAATTAAACTGCATTATCTTATAAATAACAATTATACACATTTATCAATCGCTGATAAAAATTTTTTTTTGGTTGATTAATCACTTGATTGGCAACTTGAAATGAATTATTATTAGATAATGATAAAATTATAAACAGCCTAAAATAAAATAAATTAAAAAAAAAAAAAAAATTGTTGGTGTTTTTAATCACTCGAATTATATAAAATTTATTTTAAAGAATTTGAGTGTATTGTCGAGATAATATTTTGACAAATCCATAGTGAAATGTTAATTTTTTTTTTCATTGGAGAAAAAATAAAATGGAGCAGGAGTGCTCTTTTTGCTTATTGCTCCATTTGTCGATAACAAAACTCCCCCCCCCCTTTCTATATCGGTCGATATAGAAAGGGTCAATCATAGGTCAATGACTACCTTTCTATATCTGGAGGCAGGTGTCTAGCTACATCACGTTGCCTCCCTATCCCTTAAGGCCCTTTGTCTGCTTGCTATTCTTTTAGGTCAATGACTAACCCTTCTATATCTGGAGGCAGGTGTATAGCCACGTCACGTTGCCTCCCTATCCCTTAAGGCCCTTTGTCTGCTTGCTATTCTTTTAGGTCAATGACTAACCCTTCTATAACTGGAGGCAGGTGTCTAGCCACGTCACGTTGCCTCCCTATCCCTTAAGGCCCTTTGTCTGCTTGCTATTCTTTAAGGTCAATGACTAACCCTTCTATA
>KZ651788.1:289946-322517 GCA_001010745.2 Gerris buenoi
CGAATAATGCCTTTTATTCCCCCCCCCCCCGCTTTATAATATTCATTCTCAGTGTTGCCTAATTTTTTTCTCTCTATTAATTTTTTTATGAAGTGTATCATTCATTCAAAAAAGAAAAAATATATTCATGAATGAATTTATCACCTTCTAACAAAAAAAACCAAAATTTACATTTATCTTAAATATGTATTATAATTTTAATGTTTAATATCTCACACCATTTTCCCCTTTGATATTCATTCATAATATTTATTAATTTTTTTCTCTCTTTATTTTATTAATAAACTGTTCATTCATAAACTAGATAAAAAAAAAAAAAAAAACAAGGATAGTTATGAAAGAAAAATCACCTACTATAACAAAAAATAAAATTCCATTCTCATTAATAAATAATATACCTCTTATGTAAAATTTATTTGACATCCTTTTTACTTATTGCATTTTTTTCTTTTTCTTTTTTAATTTATAATTCCTTTGATTGATTTAACTTCAATTTTTTATAATTGTTTTTTCCACCCTCTCTTTGTCTTCATCTTCAATCTTTGTTAGAAAAATTAATTAATTCTTGTACCTTGAACAATATTATTTTCTGAAACTTTTTACTTGTGACTTAGCCTCGCTGGCTTCAAAATAATTCTAATTTATTTACAGTCGTTATGCACATAATTTTTAAAATAATACATAGCATTATTTATTTACACAATACTAAATTGCGTCTATGGTTAATTCATAATGAATACTGATTATAAGTTATTCATAGCCGCTGTCTAAAATGACTTTTAGTCGTTATGAACATGATTTTGTTGGATGTAGTTCAGAGTTCTTCGTGCATAATGTTAAGAGTTCTGCCTATGTTGAGTTCGTCCAGGAACTCCATTCTGTCCTGGAACATGTTGGTTTTCATTACGAGTCCTTGGTTTGTTATGTCCAGGTATTTGGTTCCTTGCTCTGATTCTTCCCATAATTTAGTGTCTGGCGTTGGGTCACTAAACATTCATGGAAATATATTATTATTGGAACATATTTACATAGTACAATAAAAAAACGTATTATAAGATATTTTTTTTTTTTGTTGTTGTTGTTGCTTATTTCAAGAATTCAAAATGTGGAAACTAACTATAGGAAACATTAAGATTTTATTTATATTTTTTTTTTATAAATATAGATTTTGTTTCCAAGCTTACCGAAGGCTACGAAAGCACTGAATTAAATTCTGAAAAACTAGATAGAAATCCGTTTCAGACATCAGGGGATATTTTTTATCTTGTAAACGGTCATCTTGTTTTGATAAAATTTAAAGAGTATGTACGCCTATAATTAGGCCATTATGGGTGTATATGACCTAGTTGACTGATACCCTCATAAAGCAATAAATAAATATTTAGGCCCCATAAAAAGTTCAACCCACGCGAATTGCTTTCTCTCTCACATGCGCACAAACGTTCATTTTTAGTGACAACTATAAATTAAAAACAACTTATCTGATTTTGACGGAATTTGTTAATGTTAATCGAAAGTTAACCGCGTCTCTTTATATTAATAGGACGCAAGGGAACTATATGCCACTAAAGTTGGCAAATTATTTGAAGAAAGATAATGTTTGACACTATTCCATTTTAAATGAAAAAATTGGTATTCCCAGATTGCTAAAATTCCCAAATTGACAAATTTAGCATTTAGCAGGGCTCAGTAACTTGATCCTCTCCAGTTGAAGTTACTCCTCTATATTTTTAAAATCCGCCATCTTGATTCATGATGGCGGCCATTTATATACAAAATTCGACAAGACGATATCTCGGGAACCAATTGTACTAGAACCTTGAAATTTAGAAGTTGGCTTCCTTTTATGAAATTAGTAACTTTTGATAAATAGTTTACCAATCAGGCATTTAGATTCAAGATGGCGGCCAAACATATATAAAAGTCAACGTATGTGTGCCTGTTTTGCAAATCTACAGTTTTAGTCCGATCTCGATAAATATTTGCACACTTGACCTTTAAAGCAAGGAGAAAATCACTGTCTACATGAATATTCAAAAATTTAATTTTGGTACACAGGGGTACGGGGTACAAATGTCAAAGTAATGAATATCCTTCATGATGCATATCGTTGAAAATCTCTTTAAGAGGACAGTAATTGTTGTTATGTACAGTTTTATCATATTTTCACTTAGGAGGGGGGAAAAATTGAAAAATATAGCTATATCTTATATAAAAAGAAGATTATCCGTATGAGGGTATGTCTTTTATCCTAATTTGATGAATATTTACACACTTTTTCTTCAAAACAAGGTGAAGGTCGCTGCCTACGTGAGATTACGAAATTAAAATTTTGGTACACAGGGGTACGGGGTACAAGTAATAAATATCCTTCATCTTCATGATGCATATCGTTGAAATGCTCTTTAAGAGTACAGTAATTGTTGTTATGTGTACGGGGGACAAATGAAAAACGAATGGATACACCCTTCATGATATAAATCGTTGAAAAGCTGTTTAAGAGAAAAGTAATTGTTCTTAAGTACAGTTTCGTCTTACTTTCATTAAGAAGGTGGAGAGGTAAAACGGAAATTTATATCTATATCTCTATGTGTATACATATAAAAGTCAACATATGTGTGTACATATGTATAGTCTTTTATACAAATCTACAGTTTTAGTCCGATCTCGATGAAAATTTGCACACTTGACCTTCAAAGCAAGGGAAAGGTAAACTGTTTACATGAATTTTCGAACTATAAATTTTGGTTCGAAGGGGTACGGGGTACAAGTAATGAATACCTTTTATCTTCATGATGCATAAAGTTGAAATGCTCTTTAAGAGTACAGTAATTGTTGTTATGCACAGTTTTGTCATATTTTCATTTAGGAGAGGGGTAAATTTAGGATATTTGCAAAGTATCTTATCAAAGAGGAGGGGGATATAAGTAGGAGGAGTCGAATCTAGATATTCTCGCATAGTAAAATAATTAATTTGTATGCTTTCCTGGTAGTTTATAAACTTATCAAATAAATATAAAAAACACTCCGTAGCGAAGCACGGGTATCCAGCTAGTAGATTATATAATTATAGTTAGATGTTCTAAGAAGAGGTGCACGTGCACGAATATTCAGTCTGGAAAGGAAGAGGAATGGGGAGATTAGGCAGCGGATGGAAGCTTACGAGCTGGTGATAGGACGGATTGAGGTGCGAGCACTTCATCGGTACGGCCATTTGAAGAGAATTGGTGAGGGTTGGCCACGAAGAGAGATGGAGTAGTCTCCACCCGGCAGGAGGAATATAGACCATCCCAGAGCAACTTGGAGAGGAGGCATCGTAAGATCAATATGGGAGCGGAACCTGCAGGATGGAGAATGGAAGAATCCTCCAGGGTGGAGAATGAAAGGATCCTCCAGGATGGAGATGGAAGGACTAAATTCCACCCTCCATCGAGGATTGAATTTAGGAACAAAGGGCAGTTGCTGACAAGTGGAGAAGCACTGTAAAGTAAAAAGTAATTATATGATAAAAATTACCCATGTTTGATAAAGTTGTACCAGAGTTGAACCATCTGCCTTGACACTGCTGTGTCTGGTTCGGTCCAGTTCTCCCTTGTGAACAATACTTTTATGTTGAACAAGTACAGACATTCTTCTGCATGAGCGACTCCCTCTGTATAACATAAAACAAATATTCTATACATACTTTATTATTGCTTCCGAGCTTACCGAAGGTAACGGAAGCATTGTGTGGCAAAAAAAATGTATGCCTCCGGTTTTAAAAGTTCCAAGACAGAAATCCGTTTGAGACATCAGCGAACATTTTTGGTTCCGTGTCTGTCTGTATGTCTGTTTGTCTGTATGTCTGTGTGTCCGCGAATCATGAAACGTGCGACGATAGCTATAGTAAATGTCGACCAATTTTGATGAAATTTGGTAGACATGTTCATTTTACCAAAGCCCAAGACGAATTCGTTGAATACGATATCCGTTTAAGCTTTCACGCGTAACACTCACTTAAACGTAAACTTTGAATTGGAATTTTAGGTCGGGGAAAAAAATCAAACTTCATTTATTCAATGATATATATATTTTTTTTAAAATACAATTTTTTAGTAAAAGCGACACCGCTATGAAGTGTTTAAGATCACTAAAAACTGTTAATTAATTTTGGGGGGACCTTAAAACTAGTATCTATTAAAATTTTAGAATAGAATTTTCGCGCTGTAAAAATAGTATACTTAATTATTGACCACATGTAAGATATTACTAACTTTGACTTGGACTGTTAGTAGTTGTAATTACACTTGATAGTGATGGTTATGTACTTGTTGTTCTACAAGCTAAAGACAGAATATAGCTTACGTTCAAGTCCTTGGACGGGTGCCACAGGAAGGACGGGTTCACCTCTATAAGACATAATGTAGCTGTATTTAAGACCCTTCTCCAGTTTATCAACGAGATGATGGCCATGAATAAATTTAAAGTCCGAGTCAAACTGCAATCAAATTAACCGATCATTTAATCACATGATCATGGCTTCCATAAGTTTCATGACCATAGCTTCCTTAAGAGCTAGGCCTTGGATGATCCTAAATCTTCGAGCTATAGAATTCGCACTTTTTAACTTTTTTAAAATAAAATGATTATGGTTGAGAAATAAGAGCGTTGATGGAGGTCATCTTCATAAATATAATTAAACAGTCTCTCCACGAAAAATTTGTTTATTTAACTTAGCAGTTTTCGGTTTTTATAAAGCCATCGTCAGTGCCGATTTCGGTAGAAATAGAGTATGACTAACGTGACGGAGGCTAACGTAAGACTCTTACGTTAGCCTCCGATATCGTATAACTCGCACTCGCACACTACATATTTCTCTTTGCAATGTTACTCTAGTTCTACCGAAATCGGCATTGATGATGGCTCTATAAAAGCCGAAAGCTGCTTAGTTTAATAAACAAATTTTCCGTAGAGAGACTTTTCATTTATTAAAATGATTATGAGTTGGAGAGTTTGCCTTAGCTTGGACTTTTAACAAAATTCAAATATTGCTGATAAATCTGATATAATATGTTGGAAGAATGCCCTCTCCCTGGAATTGTTTTAGGGGCAAGTAACTAAAGAACATAACTGTCCATGTTACACAACTTTCCAAGGTAAAGTAACCTTTCCTACTGCTTACTTTTAGTATATAAGGTTCCATACTTGTCTTACATTATCGGAGGATTAATATAAGGGCAATATGTATCCATAAATATACTGTGCTTCTTTAACCCTCCTCTTTATTTGATTATTTATAATGTTATAACTAAACATTATCTGACCTATGAAATGGAATTCTAATCGCGATGATACCTCTATTATTTTAGGAAACGTTGCAGCAGCCATTCCATCTTTACCGAAGTAAAATTGAGATATTTTTTTAGTAATTTCATCTCTCCTGGGATGCCACTCGTAGTAGCCCATAATTGGAAGAAATTCCGGCATATCCTCTACCAAGTTAGATATTTCTTCGTACCTTGGATTAATTTGGGCCAATTCTAGAAATTAAACAATCTTAATTAGTTGTCAATAGATTGCCGTAAAAATGCTTTAAATAATGTTTAAGAAAGTTTATTGATGCAGGTATTTTGGATTAGACCCATTAGCGGCCTTTATACTTGGGCTCTTTCCTGCAAAATAGAGCAACAAACGGGAAAGAGCGCCAGTGTAAAGGTGGCATTGGAGTTAGGGATTTCACGTGCACAGAGACGCACGTATTACCACGCGTAAGTCTCCTTACTGTAAGGCGACAGCGAGTTTTTATCACAGGCCTGCCGGTGTTCTTTAAATTTACCCCCACTGTGCCCCCTAAATCTTTTTGTCTGACGACCACTCCACGCTCCGAGGATTGTGTGTGGGATTCCTCTTTACACATGCGTTCTTTCCGTCGCACCATCATGGGGCACGCTTTCGTCTGGAAATGCGAGGAAATAATTTTTTCAGCTACCAAATATTTCCCACATGATTACTTGCATGGTTTTACAAAGCACGCAATCCTTCACGATTTAAGCACGCAGGAAAGAACGTATGTGTAAAGGGCGCTGTTGTCTGTATATATTACATTATCTTAGTTACTCTTAAAACAGCTGCTCATAATATTTGCAATTAGCAAATTACAGCAAACATAATAAATCCTTGCAAAAGTTCCAAGACGCAAGGTTTTTAACAAGTGCTCTATATACAAACCAATTGGCAGCCACATTGATTCTTGGCTGGCGACTCCATGTAGTATAGGCAGGTCTGAGGGTTCAACATATGATTCCTTAGTCAGGAAAGCACCAGGTCCTGGTTCTTCTTGGACAGGAGTCAGTTTCACTGTTAGGAATTTATCGCTACCAGGCTGAAACAGAATTATGAAAGAATACACATGTTTAATGCGACATAATAAGCCAATTGTTTCGTCAATGGTCATTGCCCTCCAGACGACATTCCCGTGAGTCAATAGCCTAGGAAAAGTAATATATCCGTTTAAGTAGTTTAGGCTCCACGCTTGCACATCTCTACGTGCGGACATCAGTTTTACCGCCAATTGAGGCTCGTCCCTGAGTTCCAGTCCATCCTGAGTCCTGGAAAGGACAGCTTAGATTGAGTGCGTCTAGACACTGTCTATTTCTGCTCCTGGTGGAATTTTTATGTACTTTACTCGGAATCGACTGGTTACGTATTGATCTTAAGGTACTAACACTAGTAATTACACCACTTAAATGACCCCACGACTATATTAATTAACTATTTTGACTATAAGTTCCACAAATAAAAGTATAAATATGTTATTATTTCCTAGGTTGCCTTAATCACTCACTAAGACAGAAAGAGCCGCTTTGGCCAGTTCTTCTAGAGGCATTTTCTGAAGGCATTTGGTAAATTGATCAGAATCAAAAGAGCAGCCAAGATTAGACGCTATTTCCTTTGCATAACTCCTTACTACTTCTCTGGGTCTCCACATAATAGCGCTGTAAGCAGTTCCACTCTGCGCTATCACTTTATGAAATAAACCTGCAAAGTAAGAAGATAGGATGTCATTATAAGTTCTTATATTTGATAATAATGATCATGAATAATAATATTCATATTTGCCTTAAAAACAAAATGGCAGCAGTGAATCCTTACTTGGAGCAGTTTGAGATTAAATAAGTGAACAATACTTCTGCAAAGTTATTTTTTATTTTCATCATCAAATAATATAAAAAGTGATGCTACATAGTGATATCTCATGTTCGACAGGACAAACCATATTGAAGGAATTATTTGCCATTTACTGGAGGCTGAGAGAACCAACGACTTAAGCAGCTTGAAACTGTATTTTGACACTGCTTCAAACTCTAGAGTATTCAAGTACTCAGCCACTATAATAGTGTACAAATATTTCTGTAAAACACGGAAATCCCAAAAATAATTACTCCGGGTTGAAAGAAATGTTGATGGACCAATCTCGATTGTGTTTTTACGATTAATATTCACAGAAACAAATTTCCTATTCAAGAGATAATAATAGTGATTGTGTGAATACTAGATGATGGTTACCTTCGCTAAGAGGTGAATGCATATGTAAAGAGGCTGATATAGATCCAGCACTGACTCCGCCCAAGGTAACTTGATTAGGATCACCTCCGAAAGATGCGATGTTTTCTTGAACCCATCTGAGTGCCATCACTTGATCTTTCATTCCCAAGTTTCCTGGCAGCTCCGAATCTCCAGTGCTTAAGAAACCTTAGCAAAAACAATACCACATAAAACATAAAACATTAGAATGACTCAATCTGACTCCAAACATGTAGTAAATATAAAGAAAATCCAATATTATTGACACGAAGTATAATTCTCAGATTCCTCCAGCAAAGTCACACTTAACATCTAACATGTTTAAACTACTCTTTGTCACTGAATAAAATAATTACTTCACTTTTACTTCATTTTGAAAATGATAAAATCTTTAAGGAACGGCTAAAATGCACTCTAATCCCTATTCAGATGCAGATCCCGAAAATGTGTCCGCGAGAATTGAAGAGTGCAGTTAAAGCGGTTAAAGCCTCGGTTGCTTTTACGGGTTAAGGAATTAGAGACTTAAGGCCATTCTTGTTCCCAATTCTGATAGCTATCGGCGAGTATGAGCCTCTATGGTGAGTTTTTTTATCTTGGTTATAAACAACTGCAGCTTATCATTTTTTTGTTATTGCAGTTGTTAGGGTCCGTTTTGACGGTTCAATTTCGTTGCTCCATATGATGGAAGTTCACACTTTCAATATAATTGGTCGCCTTTATACTGATTAGACGAAGCAATCAGATTGAATCGCCTGTGGAAATAAAACAACAACAAAACTAGCTGAAAACATAAACATAAACTATGTTGCTGAAACCTTCCATTCCATCAAAAAGAATACAAGCTGTTTACACCTTTCAATTTTATGCATCTATAGAGCCATTCAATCCAATTGCTTAAGATGGCCTGCGTGCCTACTTATCAGCATCCACTTTGGCCATCACGTAGTTATCTTAAGCTTGCTATGGAGCACATGACTGAGGAAACAAATTTACTGCCACAAGAAAACAAATATTGCATCATGTAAAGTGTTCTTACCAAAAATTGACAGACGGTAATTCATGGTAACCAATATCATATCCTGATCAAGAAGAAACTCAGGTCCATTCCAAATAACAGATCCTGAACCGACATAGAAGCCTCCGCCATGGATCCACACTAGCACAGGTAGTGGTCCTGATCCTTCTGCAACCTGGAAATAAACAATGTCAGAGTTTGTATCCGTGTGCTATCCACCCTAAAGAGTAATCCTTATTAAAAATCGAACCCTGAAAGCGAAAGGATTGTATAACTAAAATGTTCTTCACAAGTGTAAAAATTTTCAACAAATGAGGTTTAGTACTTTGACAACGTGGCAAAGTCGGAAAAATGGGATTGGGAGCAATTTAGAGTTCAGGACTTCAAAATCTTGAGCTCTCATTGGCTCACTTCATTTTTTTTTTTTTTTCTTATTTGGTGATGACTGTAGTAGTCTTAGTTTGGAAAAGACTCGCTTTATTAGACCATTATTAGTGTTTCAAGGAACACTGATTTAGTATCAATACGAATCAATAAACGGGTAAAAAAGTTCCCTTGGTTAGACTAACTAACATCAAGCTAGTAGTTTATCTAGTACTTACTACAAGACGGGTAGGACGAACCACTTGTTCGAACCGAACAATTAGGTTATCTTTCAGGCCCATTTTACTAGCCCCAAGGTGGAGAGTTCCAGCTACTTCACACATCATACGTTAATACACTGTACCGCCGAAGCAAATAGTGGTCATTAGTGAGCTATATAAGTGTGTGGAAAGAGTGCCCCATAGGGGGTGTCCCTCGCCCTGTTTCCCCCTGAAGGTTCAATTCTGAGTATTATTATTAGGGGATCGAGTCGCCTCGACTTATAGATAGCTAGGTGGCGCCTAGACTCCCTCGGTCACGCTGGCTCCCCTCCCATCAAGCTAACTTTAGATTGTATTCATTGTTAATTTCACTAAAACCACAGAGAACAAACATTCCTCCGAAAAATAGAACATGGCTCATATCAACTATTTTAATTTGGAGAAAATTTAACTATCAAGAGATAGGTTACTATCATCAACTTACTAATTTTATATTAGGACCATGAAATCAAGTTTAGCTTTCTCTTAGTATGCATGGTAAACAAGTTAGTTTACTTTGTAAGCTGGTTTGGATTGTACTCACATGAGGTGTAAAGACGTTCAGGTAGAGACAGTCCTCTGAGCCGACGTAGGACGAAATATTACTGATCTGAGTGAAGATGGGAGGGGGCTGGAAACACTCCTTGGAACCATCGGTAGCATCGTACAGCCCTTCTAGTCTGCCCAATTTCACCGGGTCCTCAAATAGAATAAACAATCATTCTTGTTCAATTTTAAAAAAAGTTGATAATAAATATTCACTAATATTATAAGACACCATGAAACGACGCACTGACAAATGTAAAGATTGGCCACTCACATTAAAAGTGCAAGCTATGGCCGGGAGTATAGAATTAATTAAATTGAAAAATTAATTAATTATTTAATTAATTAAATTTAATTAATTAATTAATTTGTTAAAATGTTGTTGTATTGGTAGAGAGTCTATGTGCCAAGTTTCAGCTCGATCGGATAAGTAGAAGAGGGTTAACTAGCCTTTCAAAAATGTTGACGCCAGGCCCCAGGCAGGCACCCAGGCACCCAGGCACCCAGGCACCCAGGCACAAAAGTCAAGTTAATATAAAGGATTTAAAAAATAAAAAATAAAACTTGCAACCTTTTAATAAATTTCCATGAAAAAGAATCTTATTTTATTTTATATTGTAAATAATCTATTCACCTACCAATTCAAAATCAAAGTTATTTTTTTGCTGAAAATTATTCTTACTAGTTTGCACCTTTGATACTTATGGATAATTTTTTTTTGTTTAATTAATATCTTTACTTAAAAAAAAAAAAAACAAAAAAAAACGTAATTTTAATTTAACTAAACTTTTTAGTGTCTTTTTATAAGAGGGTATATGAATTTTGTAATTATTTATGTACAATTTATTTATTTTTAGCTTGAAAATGACCCTAAGATAGGTTGAAATATCGTGCCTAAGTAAAAGTAAGGAAACTTAAAAGTTTTTAATTACTACGTTTATTAGCTTGCTTTCTTGTTTGTTTGTATGTTTGTCTAGTACCAAATCTTGCAATCGATTTTTAACTTACTTCCCGAATAGCTAGGCACTTAAAACTTTTAGAATAGCTCACAACACGATGACAATGCGTTATTTTATTACGTATAGCCATCTTTCAGCAGAATGTAATTTTTTTCAGCAAATTTTGCTGTATGAAAAGTTAGTTCGGAAAAAATCCGAAAGTTATTTATTTTTTTGACGTATCCCATATTTTAACGATCTTCATTTTGACGGGTTTCAAATTTATGATTTTTTATTTAGACGGAAACATTGAATGACAGCGAATAAGGAAAAGTAAACAATGAAATAAATTAATTGACGTATGACAATCAGGTTTGTTTACACTTGTATACTAGGTATCGGTTTATTTTTTCTACAATGTACTTCTTTACTTGTACTCATTTTTCTGCTCTTACCGTCCCCTACACGGGGCCATATCGGTGGCCACTGTTTAGATTCGGTGTTGGTGAGATCCGTTGTACAAAGATATGTCCTTTTAAAAGTTTAAGATCTTGCCCTATGTGTGAAGAAAATAAATTCGGAACTATTTCTTTTTATATTCACTAACATTATATAAAACAATAACAATTATATTACAAACATTACATATAATTCAACTGAAAATTTGAAAACGTAGTATGTTAAAAATTCTTTTTATCTTGTAATTATTTTTATTTTAGCTTGCTGTCTTGTTTGTTTGTTTGTGAGTCCAGTACAAATTTTGCAATCGATTTTTAACTAACTTCCCGAGTAGCTAGACTTTTGAAACTTTTAGAATAGCTCAGAAAACGACGACAATGCATTATTTTAATACTTTTAGCTTTCTTTCAGCAAAATTGAATTATTTTTCAGCAAATTGTGCTGCATGGAAAGTTAGTTCGGAAAAAATCCGCAAGTTATTTTATTTGTTTTGATATGTCCCATATTTACAATCTTCATTTTGACAGGTTTCAAATTTATGACAGAAAATTTAAAAACGTAGTACATAAAAAGTTATTTTTATCTTGCAATTATTGAATCTTAAACAATTGATAAAATATTTATTTTACTAAAGTTTTATATGTTTTATATATTGGCGTGGAAAGATTTATTTTTAGACTGTGGGGGGCTTGTTAAATAAAATTTGGGAACCCCTGCTCTAGAGGAATATTTTAATTAGTACGAGTATTTCAGAACGATGTCTAGTAGGTGTTTACTTTTTTTTTATTGCATCGGAAAGTAATGTTAATTTCATAGTTACAGCATGTCCCGCAATGCAAATTGCTTTTATTTTAAGAGAGCGCTCGAATGTACAATGTGGGTAAGCTACCAATAAATTGAGCAACGCCGAATGGCGATAATTTTAATTGTACATTTCTCTGAATGGCTGAAGTGAATTGTACTGTGCCATCGAATTTTGTACTTCTATTTTGACCTCTACCAGTCTATATGCAGCAGGGATGTTTTTCTTCACAAAATGAGCGGAGTTGTGCGAAGCGTTGGGGAGCGCCTGTTGAAATTTCTAGGGCAAATTAATTTTGTACTTTGATTCTTTAAAAAGCGCCGTAGAATGCTTTTTTACCCTCTGAATCATGATTTTTAATGGATTCACTACTTAATTTTAAAGTTAAATATAATTTACCTTAAATCTGCGGTGTCCTATCGGCGGCTCTGCGTAAGGTATTCCTTGGAATGACAGTATATCTCTGCCACCTCTTGTCTTGAGTATATGTCCTCTGTACTTACCTGAGGGACTGTCCACTACTGGACTCTCTTTAGACAGTACTGATACTGCCAGTGCAGCTAAAACCAGTGCCACCTGCATATCAAACATCTGAAACAAGTAATACTTCTCTTATTCACATGAGAGTTCAGAGCAATTCATATGAGTGCTGGTCATACAAATATAGGGTATATGCATCAAGCATCAAGGTCGAGATTACGGGTTCGCCTAAGCGCTTTTAATTATTTGGTTCTCTATTGATCATACAGGGTAGCTCGAGTAAGAGGACAGTTGGCTGTCAATCATTGAAGTTAAGCAGCATCGGGCGTGGTCAGTAGTTAGGTGGGTGACTACTACCTTTGAACTCTGGGTTCAATTCCCGGACCGGGTCCCCTTAATGTCCACCCACTGTTAAACAATTAAGAAGCTGATGGAAATATTTAGCGCCACCAGGTTTCAGCCTGTAAAACTATTGTTCATACTCTCATCATGGCTTGACATAAATCAGAGACAACTCAGACAAACTTTCTCATTTACGAGTTCATTACTTAGCCCAGTGTTTTTAATTTATTAGTTTTCGTAGGTGCATTTAATTATTGTTGAACATTTTATCAAAATTCACCATAACAAAATGTTATTAAAATTTATTTCATAAATAACTTCTCCTCGGCGGGGAATCAAATCCGGCCTCTTTCCTTAGGTTTTTTAAAGCTATTTTCCTCAGGAACTAGTAGTAGTAGTAGTAGTCTAGTACTTCCTACTAGAACGGGTAAGACTAACCACTTGTTCGAACCTTGCAATTAGCCCTTCACTTAGCCCCAGGAACTAGATTTCCCCCGGGAAAACGGCTAATAACATTAGATTCGTGTTTAAATTAACCAAATTTTAGAATTTTTTAATCATAATCGTCGAAACTCTTTTCTAGAATTTTTTTTTTTAACGTTTCGCAGTTTTTTGGGGGTAGCGCCCCCAAATTTGAAACTAAACTAAATTTAAAGATTTTTGCCTCTTGGTATTATTTTTCAGAACATGTATGCTTAATTTCGTCAAAATCGGCCCTGTAGTTTAGGCACCACGCGTCTGCAGAGACAACAAAACTGACATTATAAAAACAAAAAAAAATACACTGCCAATTAGTGTGGCACATAGCTTCCTCGCATGCTATCTTGTAGTTTATTGTTATATTAGCATTAACGATTTATTACTTTATTGTTTATTGTGTAAGAATAATTAACAGTTTTTAGCGATCTTTAACACTTTATAGGTCTGGTACTTGACTTAACTTATATAATTCTCATTGATTAGGGGGAGGGTCAGGAAACCTAGGGATGGGTTGCCAAAATATTAGTAGGCTTAAGCTATTTTGTTTTTTAATTATCAAGTATTATAAACTATCAAGCCCCTATGAATTATTTGGGTGAAAAAGTTAAATAAAGCTTAAATATAACATAATGTATCAATGTGTAATGGTCTAGACAAGAAGAGCTAAAATGTATTATTAAGTTATCCATTTAAACAATAACCTACTCAACCAAATCCGAAAAACTAAAGAAAACAGTTATTTTCAATTTATCCTAAGAAAAAATAAACATAACAATATACACTCCGCATAACAATTATTAATCTACTATTAAAGAGCTTTTCAACGATGTATGTACATCATTATTTAAAATATTAATTTTGACAATTGTACCCCTGTACCCTTGGGTTTAATAATTATATTGAAATAAATAAACAACCCAATAAGGCATAAAATAACCTAATAGAGAAAAATAAACCACTTACAAAATTATGAAAAATTTATTTAATATCTTTTACCTGCAAAAAACCAACAAATCGGTACGAAAGTACGGGTACAAATTTTTATAAAAATAAACAAATAAAACCGCTTTAATGTTCAAATCAAGGCCTTTCAAATGATATACGACACAATACTGAAATCGAAAAAAAGTGGTCACGTGACCACGGCACTCGGGAAAAAGTTTACTCTCAATTTCTCAGGTAATAGGACGAATTAAAAACATACCAAACACTTAATTTAAAGGGCATTAGTGACAGATTAAAGCCCAAAAATCAGAATTAAAATCGGTCAACAATTGCCAAAGATATGAGAGCTTAAAGGCAAAAATTGAAAAAATTAAAACCAAAATTGCCCCATTTAGGGTACAACCGATAGAGATACGACAAAATGTCCTATTACCAAAATTGTAGATCATTAAAAATCAGACCCGGTTTGTGCAACCAGTTTTTCAATTAGACAAAGCGTTAATTTTTAAAAAATGTCAACACAGCTACGACCGTTTTTCTTATTTTAAGGGGTGTCGCTGTAGGTTTTACTAAAAAATTGTATTCGAAAAAAATGTTCGTCTTATTGAATAGATATGGTTTGATTTTTTTCCCGACCGAAAATTCCAATTTTAAATTTGAAGTTCACGTTTACGTGAGCGTTACGCGTGAACGCTTGGACGGATAACGTTGTCCAACGAACTCGTCCTAAGCATTGGTAAAATGAACATGTATACCAAATTTCATGAAAATCGGTCAAGAATTACCCAAGTTATCGTCGGACGTTTCATAATTCGCGGACACACAGACCGACAGACAGACAGACAGACAGACAGACACGGAACCAAAAATGATCCCTGATGTCTGAAACGGATTTCTGTCTTGGAATTTTTAAAATCGGAGGCATAAAATTTTTTTGTTCTCAAAAGTGAACACACGTTACCTTCGGTAAGCTCGGAAGCAAAAAAACACTTCTTTGAATTCGGGGGACCTCAAAACGTGTACATCCATCGAAATCGAAGTTCGTGCCATCACAATTCTCTACATCTACACAGTGTTAGACCTAATAGACCTAAATAGGTGGCATAATTGCTTATTTGCAACAATTCATCTTCTCTGTTCTGTTCTGTACTAGTACTCTATTATGCACGTACGGCCAAATCATAATATGATATACAAGTGTGTCTTATTATGCTAAAGGTACTCTTTCTGAAACTCATATCTCAAGCCATACTATCTAGGTTCGAGTCCAAGGGAGGTGAGATATTTTTTAATAATATCTTTTAAACGATGAGCTGTTTAATAACTCATAACACTGATGCACCGACAACAATAATGATTAATGGGTCATAACTATAACATAACAGAATGCTATGAACATCTATAATGGTCTTGAATCTAAGTTTAATCAGTCTGGCCAACAAAATTAAATCCAGCTATTATTAATCGGATCAAGAGGGTTATATTAATATACGTGGTTTTGAATTTTCCTCTTCCATAGTGTACCTTTAATGATTACTAATGTATTAATACTTGCAAACCCCGCCAGACGTTATCATACCTGTGTATAATTATTTATTTGTGTATAATTAAATATGTGTAATGTGCATATGGTCTAGAATCTATATTCGTTGTAGAATAATTAAAGATGGCTCACTGATGAGATTACATCATTTTTTTGTATAAATATATAATGAACTATATACTTATATTTTAGAACGAAGTTCCTTATGGCACGTTCTGGATCCCGGGAGTGAATCCGAAAAAAACACAGGGAAGTACTTAGTCCATGTACTTTTTAGGGTTTTGTAGATGAGTAAGCATACCCATTATGTAAATTATGATTTCTTGTCTTCGATCTCAAAAGTCCCGGGTTCGATCCCCCGGGGGGTCACAATGTTTTTTATCAGTAATAAACCAATAAGGAACGCAAAATTTAAAAAAGCAAATATATATTTGTGTCCTACTCTTCAGCAGCTTTCATTTGATACCCAACTCAAAATTTTAAAAAAATAAAATTTTGGGCAAATTTTAAATTTTCGCGCCTAAAATTGGCAATTTTTGAAAATTTAGGATGAACTCCCGGAATTTTCATCGCGCCACAATAAGGTATTAGCACGAATTATTTCGAAATTTTAGCACCAGCCGAACTATAGTGGTTGATGGGGGGGATTTTTTTGGGTATATTTTGATTTTTTTAACCAATAAGGAACGCAAAATTTAAAAAAGCATATATATATATTTGTGTCCTACTCTTCAGCAGCTTTCATTTGATACCCAACTCAAAATTTTGGGGGCACTTCACTTTTTCGCGACTAAAATTGGCAATTTTTAAAAATTTGGGATGCACACCCGGAATTTTCATCAACCCACTATAGGGTACTAGCATGAATTATTTAGAAATTTTAGGATCAGCCATTATATAGTGGTTGAGGGGGGGGGGCAATTTTGGGTGTATTTTGATTTATTTGACCAATTAGGAAAGCAAAATTTAAAAAAGTATTGATATAATTGTAACCTACTATTCAGCAGCTTTCATTTGATACCCCACTCGAAAATTAAAAAAAATATAAATTTTTGAGTTTACCACATTTTTTCGGATTGCGCATGCGCATATTTAATTTTTAACTTTTAAGTTATTTCCCTGTGTTTGGGCCCGGAAGTTACGCCAGTGTTTCAAATTTCAGCTTTTTATATTATAAAAAGAAGTGTCTATACCACCATTCTGTAGATAATTTTTCGCTGATTTCAAAGATTCAAAAAAAGAAACGTGAGTGGATAAATAATAAAACAATATTATAAGTTTTCGGATTTCCGTAGTCAAAAGCGAAAAGCAAAAGGCGCCTTATGTCCAAAAAAGTCAATTTCTTTATTTGAATCTTTGAAATCATCGAAAAATTATCTACACAATGGTGGTATAGACACTTCTTTTTATAATATAAGATATAGCTATATTTTTCCATCTCTCCCCCCTCCAAAATGAAAATATGACAAAACTATATACATATAACAACAAATGCTGTATTCTTAAAGAGCTTTTTAACGATATGCATCATGAAGTGTATTCATTACTTGTACCCCGTTCCCCTGTGTGCCAAAATTTAAATTTCGAAAATTCATGTGGACTGTGATTTTCTCCTTTCTTTGATGGTGCATATTTTCATCACAATCGGAATAAAATTATAAATAACACAGACTATGTCAATGCGAGCCAATTAGAAGAAACAAAACATAAAATCTATATATATAAAATCCAAATACCACTCACTGACTGACTGACTGACTCACTGACACATCACGATATCTCTAAAACCACTGAACCTACGACCATGAAATTTTGTAATTGTGTCCCTCCTACCTCCTAGGTGCTCGCTAAGAAATATTTTAAAAATCCGACATCTTGATACAAGATGGCGGCCATTTATATACAAAATTCGACAAGACGATATCTCCGGAACCAATTGTACTAGAACCTTGAAATTTAGAAGTTGGCTTCCTTTTATGAAATTAGTAACTTTTGATAAATAGTTTACCAATCGGGCATTTTGATTCAAGATGGCGGCCATATATATATAAAAGTCAACGAATGTATGTATGTTCTTTATACAAATCTACAGTTGTAGTCAGATCTTGATGAAAATTTGCACAATTGACCTTCAAAGCAAGGGGAAAAACACTGTCTACATGAATTTTCGAAATTTAATTTTTGTACACAGGGGTACGGGGTACAAATGTCAAAGTAATGAATACCCTTCATGATGCATATCGTTGAAAAGCTCTTTTAGAGTACAGTAATTGTTGTTATGTACAGTTTTATCATATTTTCACTTAGGAGGGGAGGGGGGGGGAGGGTAAATTGGAAAATATAGCTATATCTTATATAAAAAGAAGAGTATCAGTATGATGGTATGTCTTTTATCCTAATTTGATGAATATTTACACACTTTTCCTTCAAAATAAGGTGAAGGTCACTGCCTACATGAGATTACGAAATTACAATTTTGGTACACAGGGGTACGGGGTACAAGTAATGAATACCCTTCATCTTCATGATGCATATCGTTGAAATGCTCTTTAAGAGTACAGTAATAATTGTTGTAATGTTTACGGGGTACAAATGACAAAGTCATGGATACTGGATACCCTTCATGATACAAAACGTTGAAAAGCTGTTTAAGAGAAAAGTAATTGTTCTTAAGTACAGTTTTGTCTTACTTTCATTTAGAAGGGGAGAGGTAAAATGGAAATTTATATCTATATCTCTATATGTATATAAAATTCATCATAAGTGCGTATACATATGTATAGTTTTTTATACAAATCTACAGTTTTAGCCCGATCTCGATGAAAATTTGCACACTTGACCTTCAAAGCAAGGGGAAGGTAACTGTCCACGAATTTTCGAACTATAACTTTTTCAAAGGGGTACGGGGTACAAGTAATAAATACCCTTCATCTTCATGATGCATATCGTTGAAATGCTCTTTAAGAGTACAGTAATTGTTGTTATGTACCTACAGTTTTGTCATATTTTCATTTAGGAGGGGGATAAATTTAGGATATTTGCAAATTAAATTATCAAAGAGGTGGGGGGTATAAGTAGGAGGGATAGAATCTAGATATTCTCGAATAGTAAAATAATTTGTATGCTTTCCTGGTAGTTTATAAACTTATCAAATATAAAAACACTCCGTAGCGAAGCACGGGTATCCAGCTAGTGTTTTAATAAAAAATATTATAGCTAGTAGAGTAATGAATACATTAAAAATAGGTAATAACTTATGAAATAAAATAATATTTGGAAATTAAAAAAAAACAAAAAACCAACAAACAAATGATTAAACTATATAATGCAGAAAATGAAGGTTATTAAAAAATTGTTTTTCAATTCTATTTTACTGACAATAATAACAAATAGCAAATTTTACTGATGTTTTGGGCTCTTTAGTTAGTATAAAAACATAAAACATCTAATTTCTATCCCCAAAGGCCTACAAAAGAATAAGATTAAAACTATACAAATCTATTTGTATAAAGAACGCATAGACAAACACATAAGTTGAAGTTGACTTTTATATTTATAAATATATATAAAATAATTGAATACAAAAAATATATATAATATTTGAATCCATATTTTTTTCCATATTTTCCAATATTTACCTGAAAAAAAGTCGTTACAAAAGTCGATACTATAACTGGCAATACTACTTTTCTTGTCACAGAAAATATTTAAACTGTTATTCGCTTCAATATTTTGAATTAGAATAACTAAAATTGATAAGAAGTAATGAAATGATAAGAGTTGAAGTGTACATATGAGACATGAGACATAAATCTCTCCACCTAATTGATAACAAGAATAATTACAGGATTAAAATAACTTTTTACATACTACGTTAGAATTATGTTTAGAATGCTAACTTACGTTTTTATCTTTTCTCTTGTTATTACACTATTGACTGCTGTTCGTAATAATTCGTGGTACACCGAATCATATCCCTAAGCCGTGGGATTATAACATAATCTTAACCGAATTTCATCATAACCATGATAATTATCATAAATTATATGTAATAATAGAAAGATCAAATTTGTTGTGCATGGAAATCTTGTAATCGATTTTTAACTAACTTTTCGAGTAGCTAGACATTTTAAACTTTTAGAATAGCTCAGAACACGATGCAATGCATTATTTTTATACTTTTAGTCAGCAGTATTTTATTCGTTTTCAGCAAGTTTTGCTGTGTCTATGGAAAGGGAAAAATAGAGTCAAGACAAAATCCGTAAGTATGAAAAGTCAGTTCGGAAAAAATCCGCAAGGTAGATCATTTTCGAACTAACTTTCCACACCGCAAAATTACTGTAAATGAATTATATTCTGCTTAAAGATGGTTAGTATTAAAATAATGCATTGCCATCGTGTTCTCAGCTACTCTAAAAGTTTCAAATGTCTAGCTACTCGGGATGTTAGTTAAAAATTGATTGCAAGATTTGTACATGACACACAAACAAACAAAGAAGAAAATTAATAAAAACGTAGTAATAGTAAAAATTGGTAAGGCGTGAATTCTCACGTAAAAAGGGTTTCGTTGGTTTTGTGAAATAAAATTAGTAAGGGGGGGGGAACGAAAAATTTCGAAGTTTTTTAACAAAATGGCGATGAAATTGAAATACTAACCCTAAGTGGTATATATATTTGTAATCTACTCTTCAATACCTTTCATTTGATACCCCACTCAAAATTTAAAAAAAATATTTTTTTCTCGCGATGTGAATTATCCGCCATTTTGAATTTGAACAGCTGATTATTTTGAGTTCTCTATATTTTTCCTGTGTGCGCGTCAAAACGATCTTTAATACTGGTAAGTTTCATGCTTTTATCTCTTTTGGTTCAAAAGTTATTGGAACCGTACAGAGTGACAGACGGACACAGGAACGATACTATAAGGGTTTCTTTTTTTTGGTTTTACCAACGAAACCCTAAAAATGAAAATTCTTACCAGCACCACTTATTTTACTTGAAATTTGTACATAGTATACAAAAAGTATTGTCACCGCGTGAAGATTAAAGGTTGCCATTTGTTTGGATCTATATATTTTTAGTCCAAAAAATTGGTGTTTTAAAAATGTGTGTCTATAGTCTGTCGTCCATTGTCTTGGCAAATGCGTAGAGCCTGCACTACGAAGCTGATTGGGGTTAAATTGCCATACAAGTTTAGAAAAGTCATATTATATCCTGCGGGAAATTCAAGATAAATTTTAGCTCAAAAAGTACCGCTACCCTTCTTAAAGAAACAAAAAAAAAAACAAAAAAAAAACAGAAGAAAACAAAAAAAAATAAAAAAATATTTCCCGAAAAATAGTACCAGAAATGTTTATTAAACCATTCTAAAATGTTATCCATTTTAAATAATAATACAACCAAAATAGTCGTACCAAGATATTGATGACAATTAATTTAATTGCAAGGGCTAGAATACGCGTGTTCGATTCCTCACCAGGGAGGAATTATTTTTATAGATAATGTTGATAAAATTTCGAATAATAAATAAATTTAACCGTAAAAGAAGTAAGGCGTAGGTTTAAGTCACTAGGTGTAAGTCACTAGGTGTAAGTCACTTACGTAGGTGTAAGTGAGAAGATAATCTCCGTTTTCTGTACGATTAAGTTAAAATTATTAAGTGGGAAATTTTAATAGTCGCATATTCTTTTTCTACTCTTCAAGACCTTTAGATCGATGTATAACAACGACATGATGTCATGGTGTCTGAAAATGTTGTTTTAGTCGTCCGCCATATATTGACCGCCATCTTGGAAATATTAAGTATGAAAGCTCCAAAAAGTGGTCACCTTTTAAGAACGAATAATATCCCTTCAGAACACAGTAGATAAACGAACGAATCGGTATTGTTTATAACCTGACTGACACTAGCTGATACTAGCTGATACTAGGAGGATACTAACTGATACTAGGAAGATACTAACTGATACTAGGAGGATACTAGCTGATACTAGGAGGATACTAACTGATACTAGGAGGATACTAGCTGATACTAGGAGGATACTAGCTGATACTAGGAGGATACTAGCTGATACTAGGAGGATACTAGCTGATACTAGTAGGATACTAGCTGATACTAGGAGGATATTAACTGATACTAGGAGGATTCTAGCTGATACTAGGAGTATACTAGCTGATACTAGGAGGATACTAGTGAAGAAATCTCCACGGCTTCATGAATATATCGTTTTCTACATAGCCACCTTCGCGCGGAGATCCTCTATTACGAACCCACCTAAATTAGTAGAGCAATGGAACGACAGCAAAGGTCCGGGTTTTTATCTGAGGGACGGTCTATTGTTACCGTTTTAATTAACGGATAAGAAAATCTATGGGCTAGCCAGTGGTTGGGATGGGTTCCACCAATCAAAAAAAAAAAATATATATTTTTAAAAAAATCAGAATGTATGTAAATGAAGAAAAAGTGTTTTTCCCAATTTAATGCTACTCAAAATTAATAATAATAATGGATAGTGCCTTCCTAATAACATAAATGGTATCGGGGTGAAAACAAAATTAATAAAAGAAAAACTTGATACAGAATCAAAGAACTTGTACTTATAATTGCAACTATAATTATACAGAACCTTATGAAATTAACATAAGGTAAGGAATTACTAATTAAATAATTAATAATTAAATAATTAACTGACAATAAAAGTAAAAGAAATCTCACTTGGACGCAAATTAAAAATTGCATAAAATAATAAGGTAATTCAGTAAAGAAAAATTATATTATCAAACAAAAATCAAAAGGGAATGAGTATAAAAATTAAATGTCTTGTTTATTTAAATTAATAAGTTCTTTCTTTTCTGAGACTTTAATAAAATAAAAATAGAGTCCTTGGAAACAAGATTAATAAAAAAAAGAAACAATTTATTTTTCACTGGGCGCTTCCTTAGAAGAGGCCACGAACACCATTTCAAAAAGTCCTTTTACTTAGAAGACAGTAACTCCAGAATCTAATTACTACACTAATCAGGTCATATAATACTAACTTAAATTAAACTAAAACTAAGGGGAAGGGATACTTAAAACTAAAGTTTGGAGCTACTGATGGGAGTATGGTGTTTTCTACTCCTCAGAATTATTCTCAAAAGTAATAGTATTAAAAAGAAAAGGCCTATCTGTAATCCGCAGAGCGTAGTGTCGTTCCTCAGTCCTTTATGTTCAGCACTGCAAAATCCTGTTAAACCACAGAACAGTAGGTTGCCACACTAATCACTGTGAAAATGCCACAATGGCGACTTGAGCCGGCTGAGGCACTTTAGGATATCCGCAAAAGCGATGGTTACGGTAACGCTATACGTTAACCTTGCCTACGCAACACTCAGGCCTAACTGCCGTTGCCACTCGCGTTCCTAGCGGCCGATCACTCATCCCGGAGAAGGGGAATTAATCTATGTTTTTGTTTTAAACATATCGTTATCGTACACGACAAAACAAGGATTAAACATCGAACCCGATCAGGAGGCAACTATCTTTTTATAAAAACAACCCAAAGAAAAGAATAAAACTAATCCCATAAACAAAACAATTTTTCCTTCATTTACCTGTATGGATATCTTTATCATCTTTTTAACTACTTAAACTAGTCTTAATCTATAACTATGCATTTATTTATATTATATCTTTGAATTTATTAATTTATTTATTTTTTTTATACCAATAAATTTACTGTTTATCGCCTTTTCATAATTAAATCTTTGACACAATTTTTCCATTGTTACACTATATTATTCTTTGTTCTGTCTCTCTTCCTAACTTCTAAGACATCGCTGCATTGTCTAGAGTAAGTATCCATTAAGGGTTGTACGTGGGGAGATACGTGGGTTGTACGTGGGTTGTACGTGGGGGATGAACCATGTTCATAAACTCTTTGTTTATGAACATGGTGGTACTGTGGTACTGGTGTACTCATCCCTTATGTCTAAACCCTCTCCCCGCCGAATAAAAGTAAACCTTAAGAAATATGTAAATGTTATTTACATTTGACAGTTATGTATATATTATATACAGGGTTTATGTATTTCTGATAACAATATAGATAGACGTTTTTGCAGATAATTTGGAGCAAAAAGAATCATATTACGAAAGGCCATATTAAAAGTTTATAAGTATAATCCAAACCCATCGGTGTTGGAGCTAGAAACAAAAATTTTGAGTTAAAATTAATCGTCCTTTACACAATATATATACATTCTACGAGTATATAAATAGATATTCCTACTTATTATAAAAATAAAAATATGATAGAAAAACAAAAATATAAAATATAAATAAATAAAATCAAGCCAACATATTATTTCTATTATGTCTAACTGAAAAAATTTCGTTTAACGTTTAGAAAAGTTGGCGCTATTAATAAGCTGTAAAATTGTACCAACAATACAAAATATTCCAAATCTAAGTGGATGCAGGAACCATATATGTGTTAACAAAACGGTACTTCATGGACACTCGCAATTCAGACTGTTACTACCCCTTAAAAACAGTAGGGAGTAACAAACTAAAGAAGTATATACCACAGAAACCATGCCGTGCTTGCTGCTGGATAATGTTGCATTGTTTAATGTTGCATTATAGCCCTGACCTGGCTCCGAGTGATTACTGGTTTACCCCATTTTAATTTGTGGGGATTTCTCTGTGGTACGAAATTCAATAGCGATGAACTATTTAAAAAACAGTGGTGCGGCAGTGGATTAAATTTAGGCATAAGTACGTCCAAAGAGCAAATTACTTTGAGATGGTTATTTAAAAAAAGTAAGTCCTTGTATATAAGTAAGTATATAAGTCTTATTTGGTATTTTTTACTACATTTTTATTAGCTTGCTTTCTTGTTTGTTTGTCCAGTACAAATCGTGCAATCGATTTTTAACTAACTTCCCGAGTTGCTAGACATTTGAAACTTTTAGAATAGCTCAGAACTCGATGACAATACGTTGTATTTTGTATACTTTTTGCCATCTTTCAGCAATATTTAATTCGTTTTCAGCAAATTTTGCTGTATGGAAAGTTAGTTCGGAAAAAATCCGCAAGTTATTTTATTTGTTTTGATATATTTTCGATCTTCATTTTGACAGGTTTCAAATATATGATTTATGACAGAAAATTTAAAAACGTAGTATTTAAAAATACTTTTTATCTTGCAATTATATCTATTGAAATTGATATTTAAAAAATACTTTCCGTAAACTTAGTATTCTCGTATACTATCACTTTTTAAGTTTCCTGAGCCCCAAAAACAAATGTTGTTATTTAAAACTATGTTGAAGCGTTATCAGCTAAATTCATATTAACACTCTCTTTATGAAAAAACTCCAACTCAAATTATAAAATCGGGATTAGATGCATATTTTCCGCAGTCTGGAAAAGAAAACCTTATTGGGTCGTAATAAATTGCCTGTTCTAATAAAGCAGTAAATTTTTACAGCCGCCTTAGACCTTAAGCAACATGGGTATTTTAGAAAACATCAATACAATATTCAGCTTAGACAAAATTGCTTTTCCAAAACTATAACATTTTTTTACGTCCTTCCTCAATTTATTTTCATATTCGTAGAGAGAAGTTAATTGTGATTTAAAAGGAACTAGCCGGTCTCGGCTTGCCTATGGCCATCTGGCTGTCAGACACATAAGTGCCTGGTATTTTTTTAAAATAAATTACATACTTACTTTGGTAGCACATATCTGTTATAAGATCTGGTAATTTTTCAGTATTAACCGGATCGCGGTTACTTATAACACTATTTCCTACATATTATACATAAATTAAATACATAAAACATTTTTTGTACTTTTTCCCACATTCTGAAAAAAAATCGAAACCAATATTTCAACGGCATTGTCCGTTTTTGGTGTTGTTAAGACGATTTGAATGGTTTTTAGCTGAATGTCTGTCTGTTTATGTGTGCAGTGAGTCTGTCTGTCTGTGCCTCGCATAATTCCCACAGTTTTTAAGCTGGAGATGTGAAACTTGGTGCAAAAATCATTCACTGCATGTAGGTCTATCAGGAAAATCATAAATGTGTGACAATTGACCTATTTAGCTGAAAATATTTATAGAACTAGAAGTAATTTCTAAACAAATTTTTCCCCCTCATAATATACCTGTTAATAAGACACACAATTATATATTGACAGAGGGGCAATATTATAATTGCCGCGGTAAAATAAAAACTCACTTCACAGCCTAGTAACATTAATATACTAGGCACAGCGTGGATTTATCATTGAAGCCAGCGTAGAGTAATATAAATATGTGTAATGTGTACGTTTTAACGATCTTTATTAATTTATAGCGGTGTCGCTGTTGGTTTTTCTACAAAATGTTATTTGCAAAAAATGTTACTCTCATTGAATAGATAAAGTTAAAAATTTTTTGCGTCCTCAAATACCAATTTTAATTTTGATGCACACCTTTATGCGAGCGTTGCGCGCGAACGCTTAGGCAGACACAAAAACTATATTCGCTAAAACTATAAATTGTTTTTAGACAATAAACAATGTAACAATAATGTAAGTGTCAATATAACAATAAAGTGCATGATAAGATGCGAGGAAGCTATGTGCCACACTAATTGGCAGTCTATTTTATTTAAAAAAAAAAAAAAAACATGGGACCGAAAGAAACAATCCGTGGACTGGTATGATTTTATTTTACCCGTGTCAATAAAGGGCAAATAAATCAATAGTTATTACCCAGGACAAGCATCATGATTCGAGATGAAAGTCTGTAAATATGACTTTAAAATGTAAAATTAAAAATCAAAGTGTGGAGTTAAGAAAGAAAGTAAGAAAAGCTTTTAGTAATAAAAAAATAACATTGGTGAAACTGCCTGGACACTCTACACCCGCACGCGCACCCACTCCTACACCTGCATTAGGATTCTTATAAAAAAAAATCCACATTAATTTTTTTTTTTTTTTTTTTTTTTTTTTTTTTTTTTTTTTTTTTTTTTTTTTTTTTACGTCTTCTTTTTAATTTTTTACTGAATTCTGGGAAAAACAACATAATGGAGAGAAATTCAAATCTTCTTACTTCTTGCAATGCATAAAAAAAAAAAAAAATAAAAACAATCTCAGTGTATCATTGAGTTTCAACAATCTTATATAATATAACATTTAAATTTAGCTAAAAATAAAAATATTGTGTTAAGACAAATCTTCTGGAATCTCAGTGGCTGAATCTTAGTGCTAATAATAATGTATATAGGATTAAAACAATGTAGGATACGTCATGAAATATGTACTTATTATTATAAATACATTGTATGAATTACATTATCTTTTATTAGTTTTATAACAGGAAATGAAAGTGCTGGGCTGAATAAATAATAATAAAAACAAATTTAGAACATAAAATCTACTTATTTTATTATTTATTAGTTCTCTAAATTTTATGAAACATTAGTAAAGGTTGATGTGAAATTATTGGTAAATATAAATTAAGCTTTACATCACAAAAAAAAACTGGAAAATAATGTTTATGAAATAATTTGTTCACATTGAAAAACTTCATTATAACATCTAAAATTTACTACTTATATATAAAATTACCCTAAATAAACTAAAACATTTTGTTTAAAAATTATAATTAATACGTTATCTTAAAAACATTAATATACTTAAACAAATTTAAAAAAAAAAAAAACTCAAATAAACTGAAACATTTATTTAAATTGGTATTTCAAAGAAAACAAATCCTATAATTAACACAATTAAATAAATAGTTGACATAAAAATGAAATTTTACCTTAAAAAATGTGGGTAGTTTAAAAAAATAAAAAAATATTAGATATAAGTACACCATTCGGCTGCGGACATATTACTGAAGCAAAAGTCTATGGGGTGGGAGAATTGTTTAGTTCCAAGCTGAGTTCATTTGAAAACAAACATAATATTTGTTTATCTTTAACCTTTCGAATTAATGTAAATAAAACAATCTTTCTTCTCAATATTTGTTTATCTTTTCTTATTGCTTATTTTGAGTAGTATACTCGTATTTAATATAAGTATAAAGTTAATTTATATTTAAAATAAGCTAATAAAAGTCATTATTTGTTAAAAAGTAAATATAAAACTATTTATTTACTTTTAAAATATGTTTGTTATTTTTAAAAGTTGCGTTTCTTCAATAATAATGGCAAATAAAAGGATAATGAATACTTGAAAGCATTAGTGTAAGATTTAAGAACCCCAATCAAAAATTAAATCGGACTAAAATTGCGGACACCGTAAAGGCGCGTCCACACCATGCCGATCGGCATCATTCGGCTTGAGCCGATCGGCAGAGCCGAATTAGTGTGGACGTGAAGGTCGGCCTTGCCGACGTGCCGAAAACCGAACCGAATCGTGTCGAATCCAACCCGAATTGGCTCGGTCCTGATCAAAGGAAGCCGAACCGAAGTTTATAGTGTGGACGTGCCGATCGGCTAGAGTCGACAGATAGTATCATAAAGTGAGGTTCACAGACTATTTTCTACTAGAGTGGGGGTACTCGTGAGATGGGGGTATTCGTGAGAGTGGGGGTTCGGCACTGATCGGGGCGTCCACACTACTAAAGTAATGAAACCGAACGTGCCGAACAGAGCGTGCCAACCGGCACAGGCCGATCGGCCTCATTCGGTATAGTGTGGACGTGCCTTAAGGGGTCAAACTTTTTTTTTTTTTAATTATTAAATGTAGCTATGACTAAGGTAGAACCAATTGTAGTATAATCTAGGTTGACCGGCCAAAATTGTTCATACAACGACTTACCGTTTAAAAGCAAAGAGCCTCCAAAAATACTTCAAATTTGAGACCGCCATATAAATGGCTGTCATATTGAATCAAGATTGCTGTTCTTGGAAACATAATAAGCTCGTTTTTTTCTTTTCAAACTTTTTTCTATTAACGAATATTCAATCCTTCCTCACATCTCGGTTTTTATATATTCATATTATAAGCCGGGACTTGTTTTTTCATTATCTTTCCACCAATTTTATTTGAATAACATTCCTTTTTATTTTGACTCTTTATTAATTTTACCGGTTTTCCATAGTTCCGGTTAAACGGTATTTCGGTTTAGAGAGGTTCTACTGTATTAAGATAAATATATATGTATTAATAGTCCAAGATCCGGTATAAGGAATATAATATGCCCTCATCTGTTATTTAATTGCAATAAAGAATATATGATAGAGAATTTATAGATTGATACATCGCAAATAATTTGCCAAAAAAATCGCGTACCGATGATGTTAAATAATAAACTGTTTATAACCTTCCCCTTATTTCAACTTCCCCGATGTGTTATTTATGAAAATCGAACATTAACTGAAAGAATCGACCCCAAGGAATTCAAAAAATAATGGTTGCCTACTTTCCTCTCTGGACAACTATGGAGTTGCCAGGTATAATCAGGTGAATAACGTAATTTATATACCCTCATCAGATATTATATCGAGTTATATATCAAATGAAAGGTAATTTTATGCCCAATTCAACCGTAGTAGGTTGCCTTATCAAAAAGTTGGATAAATCCATGGTTGCCTAGATTTTAGATCTAAAATTTTGAATTTTAAGGCAACCTAATTATAATTTAAGGCAACCTACTATGGTTGGATTGGGAATAAAATTATTCTTCACGTAAAAAAGTACTTGTGATAACAGGGTAAACTATCAAAATCACTTTGTTACTCCCCATTGGTTTTTTTTATAAGGGGAGTAACAATCTAAAGAATTACCCAAAATAGGCTAGTTAGTTTTTTCCTAGAGTTAAGTTAAATATTAAGTAAGAAATGTCCAAATGTACAAAAAATATTATTGTGACATCAAAAATAGTGTATTATATTTCATATGTGTGTTATATGTATATACTAGCCGGATCGGTGCGCTTCGCGCACCTTATCCGTCTAGAAGTTGGCGCCGTGTGTCAATAATAATTTAATATATAATATAAAGTTTTCCATTTAAAATATAACCTAAAAAAACAATTCGGAAAAAAGATGAATTATCGTTTTTTTTATGCTTCGCACCCCTTAAAAAGTAATTGAAAAAGTTTACATAACAATTATCAAAGTACTTTTTAAGTCCTGTAAAATGATATACAATATAATATAATTCGAGGATTTCGATCATTGTACCCATGTACCTCGTATAGGTACCAACATTATATTATAACAAATTACATTCACTGAATGGCTATAATAACTAATAACACATTGTTTCACAACATAAAATCTCAAGTTGAAATAACACATTAGGTACCGATTGTACCAAAAGTACACATGCGTACAAATATGTTCAACTATTATTTTATTTTCCGAGTTCCTAATATTAAATAAGGCATGCATAAAATTTTTAAATAAAATCGAATCAATATTTCTCATATTTTTAATTTTTTATTAATTTCCCTATTTTTGGGCCCAGATTTCGAGCCGGAAAATTTGGGTAAAAAAAGTTGTCGACAACCCTATACCAACTATACGTCGTTTTGAAGCCTCTATCGAGTAGATTACGAATATGCCATTCTTTTTTCATTTATTACTTTTAAAGCCCGAAAAATGGCCAATCAAAAAGTCCAAAAATTGCCAAATACGAACTTTGAAAGTCGTGGAAAGAAAGTTCCAAGAATACTTTCGTCTTGTATTTTTATTATTTTTAAGCATGACTAATTTTATAAAGATCAGACAAATTTTATTTTTTCCCAAAAAATCGTCAAGCCATACCCCTGCGATTTTTTTTACCCGAAAAAGTCAAAATGATGATAAAAAAAATAAATGAGGTATATTCGTAAACGTCTCAAAAGGAGAGTAAAAAATAATAACAATGTTTTAAATTTCAACCAAAACCTAAGGATCCATTGTCAAAAAACAGCAATATAAGGACTTTTTTCAATTTTACCCCCCTAAAAAGTAAAAATATCACAAAACACTACATAACTACGTTGAAAGGCCTATTCAAGAGTTTTTCAACGATATAAATGAAAGTAGGTGTTGTGTTAAAAAGCACATTTGTACCCGTGTACCAATAGGTACCAAAAATATATTTAATAAACAAACCATGCATAAGCCCATTAATTAGGCTAATGAATTCTAATAAATGTAAGAATAAAATTAAAAATAATTATTTCACCTTCTTTACCCGAATCAAAAGTAGCAATCGGTACAAATGTACCCGTACAAAATTTTTTAAAAATAAAAAAACACCACAACATTAAAGTATTAATCAAGGCCTTTAAAACGATATACGTCACATAAAAATATACATGTGTTATGTAAATCCAAGATGGCGGCTATAATACAATATGGCGGCTATATGTCGAAAACAAAACACCCGCACTTTTCTATTTATGGTACACTCTACCTATGTACCAAATTTCAAATCTCTAGGTCAATGGGAAGTAGGTGAATTACTGATGAAAAAATCCAAGATGGCGGCTATAATTCAATATGGCGGACACATATCAAAATTAAAATGGCCGCACTTTTCTATTTATGGTACACTCTATCTATGTACCAAATTTCAAATCTCTAGGTCAATGGGAAGTAGGAGAATTTTTGATGAGTCAGTCACTGTCACTCTTAGTTTTATATATATAGATTTCTACTGCTCTTTGGACAAGCCTATTGTAGTTTTGTCTTTTCCTGCTGGTATTTTTTAAAAAAATTAAAATTTCAGAATGATCAAATTGCCTTCGTTATCTTCGTTAAGCTCGGAGGCAAAAATGGGTGAATTAATACAATTCCAATGGATAGACATGGAAAAGAGATCAAAGCGCGTCTTTGTGGGGGCGAGGTTGGCGCGGGACTCGTGTCTATTCGCCCGTGTAAGCCCGAACTACGCTCGGCCTGATACTTCGGTCCGTTTTACATTTATACACGATGGCAAATAAGGCCTTCTCTTTGCACCAAGCAATCATCCACGTCACTTAGCTTTGATATGGCAACAACACGTGGGGGGGGGGGGGGAAAGAAAAAACAGCTTTATTTGAACCTACTTCCCGCGCTTTTTATCTCTTATTTACTCAAACTAAATCGATACTATTCACCGATGTATTATAAAGAATTAAATCGCTTTTCCTAGGAAAATTTATTTTCTAAGGTAACACATAACGAAATCAAAGAAATGTGGATATACTCTCCCATATTACAAAGAACACGGAACACGTATAAAGGGTTGGCAAAAAAAACTTATAGCTCAGTCTCTGTAATAGATAGAGAAGATTAGATAGTATATGGGGTTTGCGGGGTCTGAAAACTACATTCTTCTACTATAAATTTCATATCTATAACTTAAAACTACACTGCTGCGCCAAATTAACGCACTATCTTTATATTTCTCAGTTTCGACTATCTCTAATTTATACTGATGATTAATAAGTCATTAATCATCATAATCATTCATCATCTCATATTTAATCATCATCGTTAATCGTATTTAATCATCATCATTAATGATTCAATGTTATTTGCCATTGATTAATTGAGAGCTCTCATGTATTTATTACATTAACACAGTTATTTGTATGTGACAACATGAATACAACTCCACATTTAACTATGGAGGAAGCGATTAACCCCGTAGTGATGGGTTAAGAAAGGCTTTTCTCAAAAGGTTGGTTGTCGACTAGGAGTGCATCTCACTACAGTCAGACGTGCTTTTCGGCGGTTCCAGGAGTGTGAATATGATCGACAGAGGTGAAATAGGTCCACCTGAGATGAAAACTATAGAAAAAAGATCCTAATTCAACGGATTTTGTGTAAGCATATAAATATAAAAGTGGTGCGTTAATTTTGCGCAGCAGTTTATA
>KZ651788.1:331203-350545 GCA_001010745.2 Gerris buenoi
AAAAAAAAAAAAAAAAAAAAAAAAAAAAAAAAAAAAAAAAAAAAAAAAAAAAAAAAAAAACACGTTAGTTTACTCTTCCTGAATATGATATATAGAACATTGTATGTAGTTATATTCTTTCGTTTTAATTAAAATTTAACTTTTTTTTCTTTTTAAAGTAGAAATTAAAATCTGTACAAGGTTTTTCTCTAAATGTCCTGTGAATTATAAATAAAAATATTTAAAAAATAGGCGCAGAAGGTTGAAACTTATATGGGACCAACAATAAGCTAATTATGACCTACCACCCAAAAGGACGTGTAGTTTTTAAGATATGTTGGTTCGCAAAAATTGAACGACTCACCGACAAACCAAAATTTTTTCTTGAAATTTGGAATAGATGTTTCTTTAAGACGTTAAAATTTATTTATATGGTTTATTTGTTAAAAAAATGTTTAGAACTAGCATAAAAATAACTTTCCCAGCAGGGAATCGAACCCGGCGTCTCCGGGCCGCGCGCGCATCTCATTATTTATTTTTTTACAATAGACATTGCCATTTTTCTTTTTTTATTGTTTACTGTTCATTACCTACAAGTCTCTTTTGCCTTTCGCCGACAAGAATATGTATGTATATTTCATAATAGTTAAGATTATTTGTTATTGTTATAAGTCTTTCTGTGTATTTAACTTATTTTACTTTCACTTGCCTCTAAATCTTGTTACCTAAATTGCCCTAACTCCTGACTACCTAGCATGCTAAAAACGTTTTATTTCTGGTGACCATACCATAATCAGTTAATAGTTAATTAGTTAACTATATATTTATAAGTTAATATTTTTTTTTGGTTTTTTATTTGCCCCTAATCTTGTAAACTCCTCGACTATTTAGAAAGCCGAAACTTTCACAAATTATTTAATACTGGCTACAATACAATAATCAGTCATTATTAATTAATTTGTTAACTACTAATTAATTAGCTAATCAAATTGTTAACTATTAAATAATTATTAATCAATTTGTTTGTTTTCTGTCTCTCGTCAAATTTATAGCCTAAATATGACTCACTTCCGAATTTGGTAGGAATTATCCTTGAAGTCATTACAAGCGACGTACCTATACATAAAGGATTTTTCATTATTGGACGTTGCGAGGTGTACTGTTTACAGAACTACTAGTAATAATAGAACGCGAGAAAGCTGTGCGCCACACTAATTTGCTGAGTATTTTTATGAATAATAGTCTTCAAATTAGTGTGGCACTTAAGTTCTCACGTCCTAAGTTTGGACGAATGGTCTACATGAATAGAAAATATTGTTCCTGGCAGATATTTAAGGTACGGTTGTTTGGACACGAGGTAGAACATGTTCCTTGAAGAATGAAAGAAAAAAACAAATATTTATTTTAGAAATTGGTTTAGTAGTTTAGTCATCAATATAGGCTACATGACAGACCACATTATTTTTAAAACTATTGTTTTGGTTTCTTAAAACTTTTAAGTTCACTAATGACTAAATCTTTAAAGAAGTTTTACATAAATTAGTATTTTAGGAAAGCACATTATATTTATTGTCTAATTAACGGTATTTCCTCATTATCCCATTGACATAATGTAGTCAGAGATCACCCTGTGACTCAGTTTGTTGTGACGCAGCCAAAACTTACATCTTTCTACTTGGCAAGTCATTTCGGAAACGTTAATGTTCACTATGAAGGGTTGTCGTTTGACCATTTTCGGTACGAGGTAGGCAGGTTCCGGGTAGCGGAAGGCTGGGTCATCGCTGAACGAGAGTCCGGTGTCTAGAGGGATCTCCGCCTCGTCGAATTTAACCTGATTCGTTTGATCCGTTAAAGTCGGATTGAAATTCTCTCTTTTGAATCCCAGTATCCCAAGGCGTATGTTGGCGTGTGCGAAACGCTTCTCCGGCAGGTAGTAAATGAGCTGAAGTATCCGAAACACTTTGCTTTCAACTTGATCGACTTTTATCGGTTGATCTCCCAGAAGTAGAAAGAAATCGGTTTCTACTTTGAAGGGGAGTTTCCTCGTGGGTCTTCCTAACTCCCTGACCGCGGGAGCCTTGCAAGGCACCAACATGCTAAAGTATTTCGACTCTATTACAGCCCTTTGTTCAGGATCTAATTCTTTTAAGTATTCCACGTCTACACAGCCTTCGGGCCGGAACAGCCTTTGCATTTCTCCTGCTATTATCTTATTACCTCTTTCGTAGAGAGCGAGTTCGACGACTCTTTGCGCGAAAACGTAAAGGAGTTCAAAAAGCATTTTATCCCTTTTATAGTCTCTAGCTCCAGGGTGTGCTTTGACTCGGAACGGCCAAATGTCTTTGGGCCTCCCAGTAACCAGGAAGAAGTAGTTCCTACCCATGATAAACCTCAGTAGGTCGAGATTGATCTTCCATTCTCCGTATTTCTTCGTCGTGTTGGGGTGCCAGAGTTTAGTTTCCCTTTCGTCTCGCCTTCGCTTCATCGCTCTACAAACCTGCAACAAGTATTGCATGTAAACTATCAAAGAGCGTAGGAACTTGTCGACGGAAAGAGTGTAAAAGAACATGATGAATAGTTTCGGAATATCGATCAAGACGGTGTACATAACGACATCTTTAACGTCTTGCAATGAAACTGGGGTGGTGCTCGTCGCTTTAACTCTGAAATCGTCTTCGAATCTCTGAATCGTATTGTACGCTAAATTATCGGCAAATTTAACCACGAATTTCGGATCGCAACAGAGTCCGGCCACTCTTTTGAGAAGCATAGCTTCGTCGATATTTTTAACGCCGCGTTCTTTGTTACTCCGGAATATCCAACCAGGTAAGTTGACATTCCAGACGTACTTACCAGCTGCTGGTGTCACATCCGTTGGTCCTTCACCTTGAATGAAGCTCATGAAGGAACCTGATTCCAGGTCGAAAGGTCTTGGTGATATGAAGACATCGGGTTCCACTTTTTGGTCAGCAGATGTCTTTCTCTTCTCCTCGATTACTCCAATTTCTTCTTCTTCCTCATCGCTAATATCCTCCACACTTTCCTCATATTCTTCCTCCTCTTCAGGAAGTTCTTCTTCAACATGAGTATTGAATTCTATTTCTTCTTCTGAACCTATGAAAGAGCTTTCAAAAGACATTTTCCTTAACTTGTTTACCGCGCCTTCTTTTTTAACCACTTACTCTAAACGATGAAACAAAGACCTAAAAATATTTTTTATGTAGATCAATATGTCAAAATAATAATTTAAAATTATATAAAAATAAGACGAATACCTTAATAATAGGCCAGTAGTAATAGCAAGACACAAAAATCACCCAATTAGGAAACAAAAGCAAACAAAAGTTTTGTTTGTTTTAATGGCCTCATTTAAGTCTCTCTTTGACTCCGCCGAGCAAAAATATACCCCCAAGAGGGGCGTGTTTGCGGTTTTTTTTTTTTTTTTTTGCTTATAATGTCTTCTTAACAAACAAATAATTTAAAAAGGGCTTCAAAAATAAGTTGTAGAGCATTAAATTCTGCGTTGAAATAAGACTAATCAATGATGAGACTGGCCAACCGATACCAAACTACTGTAGGTCAATGTTGGACCAATTTTCAAAATCAATGAAAATAGTTGGTTTCAACTTCAGGTTTTAGGAAATAATATCCACAAATGATATATGAACCGATTAGACCGATTGCCAACGTCGGTTTCGATGACTCAGTAGCAATTCCTTTCAAATGACAGGAACGAGGAGTGACTCATCAGATTATTAAGTGGTTGGAAAATGAAGGGATTATAATGTCCGAATCGGATGTTTAACGCTACTGGCCTTTAAGTATCTAGAATAAATCAAGTAATATTTTTTCCGTTTCAAACTTAATTTTTTAGAAAGTTGAGGAATTTTTAAGGAAGTGATAAATTTATTATCTTTCAAAGTCTGACGCTAACTAGCGCAGGACATTGATTTTTTGGCAAGTGCTTTATTAAATATTTTACATCACATGGGTGAATGCTTCAGGAGGAGGTCATTACTTTTTTCATTAAGTTTTTCAGGAAAATCAATGTCTTAAAGGATGAAATTTACATGTTTAGGGCCATCTATATTTGAATGAAGTTAAAATGATTGGCGTCTATTTTTGAGTGGGATTTTGATTAAGTAATATCGATTTTGAGAAGGGGAAAGAATTCGTTTCGTTGCGGTCTAAAGTGATTTGTCTAAACTCTTCAGATGGTTAGCAAATTTTACAAACTTTTTACATGTATAGTATCTAAGAGCGTTCTTTAGATGTCTTGTCAGTCTGTTGTATGATTGATTGTTAGGTATAAGTCACAATTTCTGCCTTAGGCGGCTTTCACACTGCGGTCGAGACCGAGCGAGGCCGATTCCGCTTGAGAAAAAAATACATGTATTAGCATGGGGCTATTTACATTAAACGCCGAGCGAGACCGAGCGTTTTCGGCCGCCGAAACGAGTTTTCGGTCGCTGAAAACGCTTTGTATACGGTTGTACGGAGACTAGTAGATAATCGGCCGGTCGGCTCGGTCTCGCTCGGCCACGCTCGGTCTTGCCCGCAGTGTGAATACAAAAACGCTCGGCTCGGTCTAGCTCGGTCACGCTCGATCTCGCCCGCAGTGTGAAAGCCGCCTTTACAGTTCAAGCGTGGCGTTTCCTTCATTATCAAGCTAAGAGATTTAGGAATGATTTCTGGTTTAACTTTTATTCTTCCAGTTTTTAAAGTTGCCTCATATCATAAATAGACCGTTCAATTTAAAGTATTCCCAGGCAATAGGTCTGATCATGAGGTTAGAAGGAGAAGAGCTTAGGATAGGATTTTTGTCTAAATCAAGACAAACGTTAGAATTGTATTAAATCCTAATTTTAGTTTTTTCATTCAAACTTTTTGTTTTATTAAGTTCTAATTTCAGTCGAATCGTGCCAAACATTTATTGCATCAAGTGCGCTACTTTAAATGTTATCGTGCTAAATAATAATTAGTATTGAATCCTAATTTAAGCTAAAAAACACCAAATCATTTTCGTGCTAACTATTTTTTTCTGGTAAGCTATTTAGCATTTGTACAGATAATTTAGTATTCGTGTTATTTTACTGCTATTAGCACAAGCTATGTAAACTTTAATTAAATCTCTCCAAAAATTACCTTTTTGCGCATTTTTCGCCTGAGCATAACATGATAACTTGTTGCACATAATTAACCATTAGATAATAATTAGTGATTAGCCAGCTCAAATTCCTGGCTATGATATTATGATAATAATATCAGTGTTTCCATTGATTCCTATTTCTATACTCTCCTATATACTGTATAATTAGTTCTATATTTAGACACAATCGATAAACTAAAAATAGAGCTTTAGTTTCTACCCCTTAACACATAAGCTAAATCTTTATTTAGTTTAGCTAGTATTTTAGCTCGATATCACTAAAGTTATTAATAGAATTTGACTGACGTTAAAGGGGAATATTGTTTTTAAGCGTAATGGTACCTCAATACCAGAGGTAACCATGTTGATATTAGCAATGTTTCTCACTAAGGGAATTATTACAAATGTGTGAAAGAAGTGACTTTTTGTTCTTAACAATGTTAATTTGAATATGTGGTAAACAAGTTTATTAGCTCTACACAATATCAATAACGTATTTCTAGTAACACTGCTAATAATATTTTCCACCAACAATATTAATTTATTTTCATTAACACATTAATAACTTTTGTTGTCAGCATTTATTGTGTGACCCGTTCGGAGGCAGTCTTTAGATCAAATTAGATCAAATGTTGACAGCAAAAATTTGACTGACTCACCAATCAATCATTATTATAACTATGGTACACAAGAAATAAACGGCGGACAAGTCCAGAAAAATATCTGAATGAAAGACACACATATAGAGGTGCAACAATTAATTGGCCAGAGTTGCTAACAGCGAAAGAAACATAAAATAGTGTCACGATAAACGTGACACAAAAGTGGTTTATACAGACGCCAGAATAACTGATTTTCTTGATTGTTATCAAGAAAATCAGTTATTTTGATTTTCAGATATTTGTACTTAGTCTTATTAAAAATCCATATTTTCTAATTTAGCGCGCCCGCGCGGGGGTCTGTATAAACCACTTTTGTGTCACGTTTATCGTGATATTGTTGCACCTCAATATGTGTGTCTTTCATTGAGATATTTTTCTGGACTTGTCTGCCGTTCATTTCTTGTGTACCATAGTTATAATAATGATTTATTGGTTTGTGTCATATAATGTCATGCTGTGGGTTGGTGGTGTTATGGCTGCTCATGTGAATCTACAATATATTGATGGGTGTGTTACTATAGCAGCCCCTACACTATCAAGCCGCTTGATAAAAACATCACGTCAACCTGATTGACACAACCTTCAAGCCACCTTGGGGCGCATCAAGCATTCCATCAATCTTTTCATCAACACTCATTTGTTGTTCGACTCGTGAACTGCTCCTCCTGGACTGCAGTGAATCAGTATTGTGTAGATACCATGGTTTCGAATCAGGATTTGGGATGTCGAGCAGGTGATGGACGGAATGCTTGATCAAAATTGCTCTGGACTATCAAGCGCTCCGTCAAGCCGCTTGACTCATTCAAACTTTCCATCAATCTCCGTCAAGACTTGACTCAAGCATCAAACGCTCCTTGACTATCAATCATGCTTGACATCATTGCTTGACGCGCTGTTTTGATCAAGTGTCTTGAACGGGGCTGCTAGGGGTTGCTTATGTTACATGTTTGTGTGAATTTGACTTGCTTGAATTGACTCTGTGCCTTAGTATACCCTTTGATCCTTGAAAACACTAAGTGCCATCTTTATCGTTACATGTGTCCTTTGTGTGTGTGCCTAGTGGCTTGACCGGATGTGCTGGGTTTGCAGCCGGTCTACTGCCAAACCTTCGTGGAGTTTGGTGATTCGTAAAGCGTATACACTTCTTAGCTGCATGTCCGAATAAATCACATTTTTGGCACCTTATATTGAGTTCGTCGGGGGATTTGCTACTTTGTCTTTGTCGTATATTTGTCGGACACTGTAATTTTTGATGCCATAAACGGAACATTGGAAACATTGAAATGATGTTGAATTTTTGTTGGCGAGCGTCTTGTACGTGAGCGGGATTGTCTGTATATGTTGGTGTACTGTGGGGGTGTATAATTACTGCATGGTGAATTGCTACGAGACTAATTAGAGGAATTGCGGACCGTACACTCGCTATGCCAGTGCATAACCCGACAATATTTAAAAGGGGTGGGAGGTCGTGATATATTTGTTGGTGATGGTTTTCTAAATTATTTTTGCCCGTAGTTGTCAGTTTGTTGGGGGATTTGCGTGTATTGTTATTAATGCGTGGTGATTGTTAAAGGCAAATATCGGTTGTTCAGTTATGTTTTTATTTGTTTGGAATTGCAGTCGCGATTTTTTTTTTTGCTTTTTGTAAAGTTGCTGGGAATTTTAATTGTACCGGATTTTTTACATTATGTGGTAGTGCTAGTGCACCAACAAAGGAATCTGTCCATATTTTGTCTATAACTTTGTCTAATAGTGATTTAGGGTCCGTGTGGACTAATGTTATCAACTTAGAAGAAATTACGCTGACGCATTATCAGCGAAACTCTCTAAGGATTCACCTTCTTGAATTCTTAAATTGGAAAACTGGTGTAAGAGTGTAGCGGGGTCATGTTCCGATATAAATCTGTTTTTAGTTGTGTAGCCTTGCTGTAAGTGAGTGATGGTGACGGTGGTCAAAAAAGCTTTCACGGGTCCTGCTAATTTTATAGAAAGTATATTATTATTGAATTTGTCGCTGTTTGTCCAACCCGATAATGTCGCGCAATATTCTAATCTATTTAAAAAGTCTGTTATTGTCAGTCATGTATAATCAAATTATAATTATTATTAATAACGGGGACAGAGAGAGAAAAAAAAACTCCAGCGCCGGGACTCGAACCATGGGCCTTTAAATTCTTCACTGAAGAATTTTTTAAAATTTTCCGTAGTATGAATACTACAAAAAAACTTAAAAATGACCTTCTAAGTTCTTGTTCAGCCAATTGCTGCCGCAATTGAGCCGCTTCAGAAAATGCCTCAGTTAGGTACTTTTTATTTAGGTCGGATATGATGCGAAAAATACCTCTCGGCCGTTTACTTCAATATTGGTTGTAAAGGCATTGCAAATGTGATGATATGATTGAGGAAAATGTATTAATATGAGGTGAAAAAATAAAAAAATAATAATTAAATAATTGATTGTACTAACCTTGATTATCCCGCTGCTGCGACCAATTGTTGCCGATGATTGGTGATTGTTTGGTTGATAAAATAACACACGTGATAATCTTGTTAAACTATTCACGTTTATCACTAAAAGTGAATAAACTATTATTGAACTATATTTAAACTATCTACAAGGAGGGCTGGACTCAGAGTGAACTCTGGTCGGCTCCATTAGCTGGTCATTCAGCTCTTCCTCCTAGACCTGTACAATTGCGCTGCACGCCCGTAGGCGATTCTGAATCTCTAGTCTGAATGAGCCCTCATTTTGCTTCGTATTCATGAGTGCTTTTGTTTCGATAATAAATTGGTTGCTTGTTGGAAAGCCAGTACTGTTAAGTTTTATAGTTTTTACTTAAAAATATGTCATTTTCATTTTTTATTAGTTTTTTACGTCTTTATTTTGTTAAGGTAATATTTCTTTGAATTTTACCTCTCTCAATATTACTATATCAATTTTATGATTATACGAAAAAAATAAATAAATGACTTAAAAAATCTCCAATTACCTTTGTAGTTATAAAATTTATATTTCAGATTTAATGATTATTATTGGCGAGGTGATTTTATTGCAGTTGGTTATATACTATTTTTACGTATTTCAATATCACTTAATTCCATTTTGCTGTTTTATTTTATCCAATAACCAAAGTGATTGTTTTATTTTTATACAAGATTGTTAATAGTCCAAGATCCGGTATAAGGAATATATACCCTCATCTGTTATTTAATTGGAATAAAGAATATATGATAGAGAATGTGTAGAACGATACATCGCAAATAGGTTGCCTATCGAAATCGCGTACCGATGATGTTAAATAATAAACTGTTTATAACCTTCCCCTTACTTGAACTTCCCCGATGTGTTATTTATGAAAATTGAACATTAACTGAGGGAATCGACCCCAAGGAATTCAAAAAATAAGGGTTGCCTACTTTCCTCTCTGGGCAACTATGGAGTTGCCAGGTAACTATGGAGTTGCCAGGTAACTATGGAGTTGCCAGGTGAGTAACGTAATTAATATACCCTCATCAGTTATTATATCGAGTTATTTATCAAATTAAAGGTAATTTTATGCCCAATCCAAATATATTAGGTTGCCTTAAATTCTAAATTAAAATTCTAAATTTTAGATCTAAAATCTAGGCAACCATGGATTCATCCAACTTTTTGATAAGGCCTATCCAACCTAATACGGTTGGATTTGGAATAAAATTAGCTTTCATTTGATATATAACTCGATATAATAACTGATGAGGGTATATTAATTACGTTACTCACCTGTTTATACCTGGCAACTCCATAGTTGTCCAGAGAGGAAAGTAGGCAACCCTTATTTTTTGAATTCCTTGGGGTCGATTCTCTCAGTTAATGTTCGATTTTCATAAATAACACATCGGGGAAGTTGAAGTAAGGGGAAGGTTATAAACAGTTTATTATTTAACATCATCGGTACGCGATTTCGCTAGGCAACCTATTTGCGATGTATTATTCTACACATTCTCTATCATATATGCTTTATTCCAATGAAATAACAGATGAGGGTATATATTCCTTATACCGGATCTTAGACTATAATCTAGTAGTTCGGCATATAACATTCAAATTTAATATATATATTTTTAAAAAAATATTATTTTATATTATGTTCAATTATATAGATACAATTAAATAAAAAAATCTCTTTGATTTAACCCGAACTAAATTTTTATCATTTACATTAACTAGATTTCCTGGAAAAACGACTCTGGGTACATTCAAATTTATATGGAATACATTTATAATGTTTTAATCAAAATAAATTATAATTGGTTGTTTAGACTGAAATTTTTTGGTACTTTATTATTATTATGAGTAGAGTGGGGGGTAGAAAGTGACACAACAATATTGTCACCCCAATTTTTTGTTAAATTTCACAAACGCGTAAAGACATAATATAATATCACCTTTAGTGAACGTCCTTACTTACTAAGATTGAATTCTATACTGAGCTAACTATTTTACCTACAAAACGAAATTTCCACAATAACGACGATAGCTGCAAATAATGGATACAACACAAAAATAATCGATAAAGTGATAAATAAACAAAAAAAACAGAAAAATAGGCAATAAATATTATAACGAACTTAAAAAACCAATAGAACAAATCCCTAAACTCTGGATTAGCATACTATACATGTGGAAGCTGTCAAAATAAGTAGGGACAATTTTAGGAGATAAAAACGAACTTAGAGTCAGTTACGTTACAAACCTTGTAACTAGGTGCAATGCTCGGCACAGTCCAACAAACCTATCGAAACTAAAGTTAAATGTAGAGTATATAAATGCGTGACAAAGATGTATATGTAGGACAACCCGGTAGGAAAATAAGTTCACGCATTGTACAGCACTATATGAATCTTGGCAGAAAATATCAAATGGCAGACATAAAATACATGAAAACGTGTCTAGTTTTTGTCAACCATCTTCTAGAAACCGATCATATATTTCATGCTGATAATTATGAATTTCAACAGTAAAAATAATTGGAAATTGGACCTTTTAGAAAACTTGGAGATTCAAAGAACTATTAGACACAAATATAGCATGTTTAAATGAAAAATCTAATCTTAACAATTATACTCTTGTAAAATCATTGACATATTTAAAAAAATAAATAATGTCTGGTACGGAGTTGTAAGGAATAAACAGCTTGGTTTTCCGGTGGAATCCGCGTCTCGAAGGGGATGAAGTTCGACGTTTCGCTTCCACTGCTGGGGTGTGGTGCATCGTGGTGTTGACTCGAAGCAATCACAAGATGAACTGACGACTGGAGAGAAGAACGGCGTATTTATACTGGTTTCCTCGACCGTAGATTGTACCTGGGTGTTTCCGTACTTGGGGTTGTCCTTTATCGGGATGATGTAATCTCGCAGGTGCTACCTTTGTCGGTGTTTCTCTGTGGGGATGATGCAATTGCCTCCCTTACCATCCTGCTGTGATATCTGTTGTCTGACGCAAGTACTCGTATGTCCTCAAACTTTATGAGATGGCCGGTTTATCCAGAATGTTGAGCTATCGCTGATCTATAGTCGTTGTTTTTCACTGCTCTTACGTGTTCCTGAAGGCGGGTCGAGATCAATCTTCCGATTTGCCCGATGTAGTTCTTGCCGCAGCTGCATGGGATCTGATATACACCGCAAGTCTTGAGATGAAGGTGGTCCTTAGGTGACTCTAGAAGGCTCCTGGTGGTCAAGTTTGCGTTGAAGATGGTCCCGATGCCATGTTTTCGAAGAATCCGGCTTATCTTCAGTGCCGGATTTCCCACTAGGCACTATAGGCACGTGCCTAGGGGCGGCAGCGGCCGCGGAGCTATTGCTTGACCACCAAATAGACGAGTTTTCAGCATGGCAAGAAGAAAGCCAATTTAAAGTATTTAGTAGAAAACCAATTTAACCATATTTAAGTAAATTTAAATACGTCGACACGTTTGCAGTGAATTAATTTGTTTATTTTTTATTTAGCTATGAATATTTTTATTAGTGTAATAAATATCTATAATATTCTTTTCTCTACAGGGTGACCCACGATAAAATTTCATAAATAAACTGGTTATATTGGTCAAATGCAACAAAAAAAAACGTGTAAGCATATGCCCATATCTCAATAGTCCTCGAGATATCAATTTTTTTCTTTTTTTAAAGTGCTTCGCGAAAATATATATAAAAAAAAAATGCCTAATATCTCAAAAACTAAATAAGATAGAGAAGAAATTGGGCTAAGGACGAATTTTAAAGAGCATAACAAGACCTTTCAGAATCATTCATTTATTCCCAAATTCTCAGCTGCTAAGTATCCTTTAAGTTCGGTTACATTTGAAAATTTGGATTTTTTAAAAAGTGACCACAATTTTCCTGAGTGTATTTCTCTTAATTAAGGGATGTTTGAAGTGTGGCGTTTTCAGAAAAAACTTCTGCTTTTCATAAGCTTTCAAGTGGTATAATTAATGATTAAGATCAACGGACTAGTTTTTGAATCATGGCGGATTTAATGTTACAAGACGTGAAATTTTTTGGTCAGGATCACAACCAGTTCTAGTACAAATGCAAAAAAGGTTTCCCCGAACGAAAGCACAACACTTAGTGTTTTTTTATAGGAAATTTGACGCTGAATAAAAAATTTCCTATAAACATGGACCTGGAACAGCTTAGTTTTCGAGATATTTGCAAAAAAAAAAATTAAAAAAATCACAGGGAAGTACTTGCGATCAAGTACTTTTTTGGGTTTTGTAGATAATTTATAGCATACCCGTTATATTTATTTGTGATTTTTTTTTTCGGCCTCAAGAAAAGGTCTCTGAATGTTTTTTATCGGTAATAATAACAAGATAAATTAATGTTTTCAGAAAATTATCATTGCTCCACCATGAGGTATAACAATGAATCAATGAATTATTTTGAAATTTTAGGACCAGCCGTTATATAGTGGTGCGGGGGGGGATTTTTTGGGTATATTTTAACTTAATTAACCAATAAAGGATGCAACATTTAAAAAAGCAAATATATATTTGTACCATTCTTTTCGGCAGCTTTCATTTGATACTCCACTCAGAATTAAAAAAAAAAAAAAATGTTAGGCGCACTTAACATTTTCAAGCCCAAAATTGGATTTTTTTTTAATATTTGGGATGAACTCCCGGAATTTTCATCCCTCAACAATGAGGTATTATCATGCATTTTTTCGACATTATAGGAAATTCAGCACTTTCGCTTAAACGGTTCGGGCCCTATGAACCAAAGAGCGACGGACAGACAGACTCGTCACCCTCGGTATAAGGGTTTTGAGAAGTATCTACAAAACCCTAAAAACACAATTTTTTGACGTTTACCCTTACAATTCTCAAATACTATGCTTTTTACCGTAATACTCCTTGAAGTAAATCTTTTAGAGATACGAATTACACCATTTTAGTTCTCTACACTACACTCTAAAAATGATCTTTTAAAATTGAGCGTTGATGGTGATCAGTGATCACCTTAGTGGATTGAATTTTGAAATTTCACTGAAAATCAGGGAGTTTTCGTGAAGCGCTGACAAGAGGTGTCATTCAACGAAAAATTATATTCTTTATAAAGTTTCATTCAAGGAGTATTACGGTAAAAAGCGTAGCATTTGAGAATTGTAAGTCTAAACGTCCAAAAATAGTTTTTTAATAATTCTTAAATATTATTAAGAACACATTTTCATAACGGTACGTAAAAATAAGGTAGGCAACTGCCAATAAATTTAAGTAGGTAATTTTTTAAATGGGGGGGCGGCTTTGTAACTAGTGCCTAGGGGCGGAAAACGGTTAAATCCGGCCCTGCTTATCTTATCTGTTGTACCTTGGATGTATGGAAGTTAAGCTGTTTATTACGAGTCTACCCGCGGAAGCCTACGCACCTTGTAAGGTATACATTTATTTATAGTAATATAAGGTGTTGGATTTATAATGTAGAAGATCACTTTATTATTTCGTTGTCCGACCCTTTATAACCTCTCTCCATCTCTCTCTCTCTCTCTCTTACCTCTCCACCTCGCTGCCTCTAACCTCTATCTTAAAGTGTTATATCTATATTATTTAATTTATTTATATAAGTTTATTTTATTTCATTATTATTATTATTTATCGTGCTAAGGGAGAAGTAATTTAGTGTAATTATATTGTGTGACCATCTTCGCCAAGGATAACCCTGCTACCTGCGCCAGGCCTGGGCAGCGCACCACGATCCTTGCAGCATCAAAATCTACTCACAAGGTACTCTCAGCACCATTTATTCTCTCCCTTTTTATTACTTGTCATTTATTATTATATATCTCATTATTTAGCCATTTCTATAATTACTTCATCCGATTTACCTCTCCTCCTAACTCTACCTCTCTTCCAACCGCTACCTCTTTTTATGTACCATCTCTTTTTTCGTCTTTTTATGTACCATCTCTTTTTTCGTCTTTTTATGTACCATCTCTTTTTTCGTCTTTTTATGTACCATCTCTTTTTTCGTCTTTTTTCGTCTACTTAAACCGGTGCATAGACATAAGGAATTGCTGTTTAACTATAAGTAGTTAAAATTAATTTTGATCTGACATAAACAAAATACAGCAACAACAACTGACATTTAACTTCTCAGTTTAATTACAAACGAAAACAAAAAAAAAAAAAAACTATGTTTAACTGAAAAATGTTATATTATGATTTAGAGTTTTAAGGGCAGCCCAAAGCATATTTTTCAAAAAAATCGCCAAGTAAAACTAGCGGTACATGCATATTTAATGTATAGGCCACCTCAGACTAGAAAGCGACTAGTGGCTCCAGTAGGTGAGTAGATTGGGTACTATGTGTGAAGGTGCAGAAATAAGAGAATTTTATCTGATTTGGAAGTGTTAATTCTATAATTCTAGGGTTTAGATTGGGCTTAGGTTTGCTGATGCTATTAAGATAGAGTCTTGGTTAGATAGAGTTAAGGTTTGATGATTATTAGGACTAGAAAGGGAGCAGTGGCTCCTCCAAGTAATGATTGGGAACTAAAATTGAAGGTGCAGAAGAGAGAGCTATTTGAAAATGTTAATACTTAGTTCAGGATGATGTTGCTATTATTAGGACTAGAAAGTGACTAATGGCTCTTTAGGTGGATAATATGGGAACTATAATTAGAAGGTGCAGAAGAGAGAGCTTTTTGGAAGTGTTAATACTTAGTTCAGGATGATGTTGCTAGTATTAGGACTAGAAAGTGACTAGTGGCTCCTGCAGGTGGATAGATTGGGAACTATGTGTGAAGGTGAAGAAGAGAGCTATTTAGAAGTGTTAATACTTGGGTTTAGATTAGTTTTAAAGTAGCTGTAGCTATTTCCTTGCCATCTAGTCCATTACCATAATTCCACCATTCTCTGCAACCCATTTCAGCTTCTTCAAATTAAAATTCTTTTTCCTCCTCGTGTTTCCATTCACGGAAGCTCTTCCCTGTGGTTCACAGCTTCACCTCCACAACACGAAATCCTTCTCTTCTAATACAAAGTATATTTTTTAAAGATATTTTTCTCTCTCTCTCTTTATTTCTTCCTTAAAAATAGAAGTCTATTATTATGGGTAAACTAAAGACAAAACAAAATAAAAATAAGGGAAAAGCTCTAGTCGTTTTCTCGTATTTTCCTTGTTGGCCTCTATTTTCCATTTAGAAACGTCAAATCGTGCTAAAAGGGAAGGGAAGGGATAACGGTGGCAAATCTAGATGGATTTTTTTATTTCTTCCCGGCATTTATTTTCTTTAAAATGAAGAACTTTATTCCCTCAGTTATTTGTATCCTGTGCTTGATGGACCATACCAACTATTTTATTTTAAAAGATTTTCAAGTAAACAAATAAATTGCAACTTTTTTATTTTTTATTTTATTTTTTAAATTACTTTGATCAAATTTATCCGCCTTTAATACTTCTAAACATTTTATTTGTTCCTTTTTTATTTTTTAAAATAATTAAAATGGGGTGATATATTTTTTAGAGAAATGTTTAATAATAAAATTGAGATACCTATTTTGTAATTTAAATTCATTATATTGACCAGCAATGAGAAAGTTTTATTGAACGAATCTTTTACGTTCATATCAATTTATTAGGTTAATTTTCTTCTGAGCTTACCGATGGTGACGGAAGCATTGTGTTCACTTTTTAGAACGAAACAAATTTTTGACTCCGACTTCAAAAATTCTTCAAACTTCAAACTTCAAAAATTCCAAGACAGAAATCCGTTTCAGACATCAGGGAACATTTATGGCATCGTGTCCGTTTGCTGTCTATCGGTCTGTGTGTCCGCGAATCCTTGAAACGTGTGACGATAACTTGAGTAAATGTCGACCGATTTTGATGAAATTTGGTAGATATGTTTATTTTACCAATGCCTAAAACAGTGTGTTGGACAACGTTATCCGTCCAAGCATTCACGCGCAACGCTTCGTAAACGTGAACTTCAAATTTAAATTGGATTTTTTAGCTCGGGAAAAAAAATCAAACTTCATCTATTCAATTAGGCAAACATTTTTTCAAATACAATTTTTTAGTAAAACCAACAGCGAAAAAAAGATCGCTAAAAACTATTAATAGTTGTAACACAATAAACAATATAACAATAGAGTACATGATAGGATGCGAGGAAGCTATGTGCCACACTAATTGGCCGTCTATTTTCTTTTTTTTTTATTTCATTTATTTCCTTCCATTCTTTTTCTGTTACATAAAAGAATCTTGTTCTAACACAGATAAATACTGACTGAGAATGACCTTAAAATTTTCGGTCCAATCGTCTCTCCTTGAAAACAATACTTTACCAATATGCCTTTGGAGAAGCTAAGAAAAGAAATAATTAAATTTAACACTACTCTGATCATAATTTACGTAATAAAATCGCTAAGTTTGTGCTTCCCTGCGTTTTAGTATTACACGTAATTTAACTGCTAAGATTCGATGTATTGTAATAATTTGTTTTTTTGTTTTATTACAATTTTTTTTAAAAGGTTTTAATTAACTTGACTTGTATGTCCGCGGCGAATCTTGTAACGTAAATTTGACGGACTTCCTGACTATCTAGAATGCTGAAACTTGCACAGATTATGTATTTCCGATGACAATACAATAATCAGTAAATTCACTAAATCATCACTAAATTATTAGTATTAGTCGATAAATCGTCAGATTTCTGAGAAATGATGGCGGTCAAATTCAAAATAAATTGTAAACAAACACGACCAGTGACAGCTAAGGGGTGTTATATTTGAATTAAATATTTAATGTTTATATTTACAAAATATAAGTACTTTTTAAATAAAATATAAATTTCAATGTTTAATTTAGTTTATAAACTATTAATATAATAATAATAAACCAAGGCAAACAGCTCGTGGAGTTTTTAGGCCTGCCAAATGGCTTACACAAATTATGAATACGAGTTTACTTTATTAAATTAAAAATACTGTGTGTGTTCTTTATTAAATGTTGAGAGATTTAATTTAGTTATCTTAATTTCAACTAAGTAAGGTTAAAAGTGACGACAAAGACGAAAACTAAAAAGTATAAAATAATATTATATTTAAAAAAAAAATAAAAACACGCTTTTATAAAGAATGTACTAAAAATGAGAAAATAATTACTTTTTAACAGCTATAGTACTACGAGCGATTACACTATATGGGTATGTCACTAAAAATAAAAGCGTGGGGCGCTTTGTTTATAAAACCCCAACGAACGCATTCCTCCTTAAATCCTATGCCTTACTTCTCAAAAATATGAAGTGTTGATTCTTGGATTCATAAAATTATGAAAAAAAAGTTGATAGCGCCCCACGTTTTTATTTTTAGTGACATACCCATATAGTGTGATCTCTCGTAGTACTATGGGTGTTTAAAAGTAATTATTTTCTCATTTTTAGTACATTCTTTATTAAAGCGTGTTTTTATTTTTTTAAAAATATAATATTTTTAAATTTCTTTGCGTGGTCTACTGTTCTCAGAACAACTATAGTATATGAATAAATAACTATTATAGACATCGTTTTATTGTTATTATCGCTAAAGTTTATATTCCTATTTGCGCAGGTTACATTTTTATTCCTCTTCTTTTTTGAATTGAAATTAGTTAAGAAAGTTTTTTAACAAAATCTCTGTTGAATCAAGACAATTTTAAATTGTGTATATAATATTTAAAGACATTAGAGAAGAAGTTTATTTAAGGAGAGACACGCTTATATAAGGGGAAAGTATAATTTCCAGCTTGTTTCAGACGAAACGAGTTTAGTTTCCCCCTCACAACTAACTATGCAATTTTTTCCAGTTTGTTGCCCCGCCTCGGTAATCAAGTTAAATAAATTGATAAAATATAATTTATGCTTTTGAATAAAGCGGCCCTGATAATATCATCTTGTCTTATCTAAACTAGAAAATTAAATAAAAATAATTTAATATCAGATTGACCCGAGCTACCCCCTTTTAACAGCTAATTGCTTATTAATTAGTTTCAGTTTTTTTTTTTAAATTAATATTTCAAACAAGAGGAAATTATTTTCTTGCCTGTTAATCATCTCTAAAATTAAATTATTCTCAATTGAAACTTTAAAATTGAGATAACGAATTTCTACATATTATATAAATGTAAATTTATTTATATGTTTATAAATTTTATAGCGTTATATATATACGTTCGTATTTCTCACTACAATAACTTCACATACGTAATACATAAGAACTATATTTAGCCGCATTAACATAACACAATAACAAGAACAATATGTCTAATCGACTCACAATAATAATGAATAATATAAAGAAACTCCCTCGCCTAGCAACCAGTGTCTAGGGACACAACTTCTTCCCTTTTCTAGGGTGTGGCACGGTATCTCTTGGGAGGCACTGATAAACGTCCATAAGCGTCCGGGTGGCTCCTGGAGGAATGGATACGGGATTCCGGTCGATTTGTGGTCCCACGGAAGATGCAGCAGGTGGTATAGCAGCTGCACCGTCATCGCCAAGATCTTCAGGATCGGTTCCATATTCCAAATCTCGGGAGGATTCAGATCGATTTGGAGCAGGAATCAACTGCGCTCGGTTGCGTCGAATGGTCCCCCGATCCGTTTCTATGATCCAGCTCCGCGGTCCTCCAGACTCTTTTACCACTTGGCCATAGTGCTTATAGCCTTAATAAACAAAGACATTGCTAATTGAGTGAATAGCTGGCCATACACGAGCGGATTTTTTGACGGACCTGGTCCGCGGATCTCAGGTCTGTTGTTCCTCCACTAACGTGCTAACCCCGTCCGTCGGATCTAGTCCTTCAACTCGGTCCGCGGACACGGTTCGCTCGTGTGTGTGGCAAATCCGCGGATTTTTCCTTGTTGGTCCGCGGACCCAGGTCTGTCCAGCATGCTCGACAGACTTGGACAACGGACGACGGATCTCAGTACTTGCAACTTTTTGGTTCCTGTACAAAATAAAAAAGAAACCTTATATAACGGCTCTGTCTGTCTGTCTGTCTTGTTTTTCTGTCTGTTTGTCTGTCTGTCTGTC
>KZ651788.1:351572-365448 GCA_001010745.2 Gerris buenoi
TCCCAACTCAGTCGGCAGTAGGGAGGGGTAAATCCGTCTGAGGTATAATTGTGGAATTTGGGCGCCACCCCGTTCAAAAGGGTAAGAACAAGGAAGTAAAAGAAAATAAATAAGAAATATAAAAACCTAATTAAACCACCTAGTGGCTTAATAGAAAAGGAAGGTGTGGGAAAACTGGGGAACGGGGAAACCAGTTTTAATAATGAGTTGAGGGAATAAGGAATCTTCGGAGAACTTATTAAAGCCCCTAAAATAAAACAATAAAACAATTTAAACAAAAACACTTTTAATAAGATCTGGGTAAACAGGCTTTGTTTACTCCCCAGTCAGCAAAGAAAATATAATTGAGCACAGTCACAATAAAACAAAACAAAATGTAAATGAAATAAAATAATAATAACTCTTAAAACAAATAAATCAAATTTATGTATGACTGTGTGATTAAATAATAAATATATTTATACAAATGTTGTAAGCGCTTCCTATGGGGCCCCAGTACAAATAACTCTTAACGGTGGTCATCCACCGGCCTACGTTATTACCAAATAACTGGGGGGAAACACCAAATAATAAAATCATAAATTTAAATAAAAATCATAAAACCTACAAGTAAAATAATGATATAATAATAAGTAAATAAGAAGAGGGCTTCAGGTTAGTTCTCGGGTTGACTGAAGGGGTTTAAGCCAGAACCTGGTTAAAGCTTCTGCTTCTGCTTGCCGGATACTCGTCAAAGAAGAGGGGATAAACCAGAGGGAAGAGAGAAAAGTGTATTTTTAGCCAACCTCAAAAGTGAATGTCCGTGATTGCTCTAGCAAACCTGCTACACCGCTATGTCTGTTGCCTCCTCTGAGTCGTATTAGGGTTGTAATAGCGGAGACCAATGAAACGCTTCTGCTTTCTGCAATCCAGGATGTTCGTCCCCTGCTTAATCCACCTTAAGTGAGAACAGCCCTAAACTTAAACTTTAAAAACTATACCAGGAGATGATTTCTTGGCTACAGCTCTCAGACACAACTCACTGTCCTGACTCAACAAAAAAAAGACAAAACTCCTTGAGCTGTTATAACCCCCTCAGGGTTACCCATACAAAAAGTGAAAACAAAAAAAAAAAACTAAAACCAGACCTGGTAACACAATGACAATAGAGAACTACCTTAAACCTAAATAAAGACCTACTTCTACAACAATCCGCCCTAGATTTTATTTAAACCAATAAAAATCATTAGGGAGGATAAAAATCATAAAAAAAACGTTACATGCTGCTGGTCATACACGTTACATGCTGGTAGTTTTATATTGACACCTTCTCTTTTCTTCTCTCTCTCTGAAAGACTTAAGCTTCACGGTTTTCGTTCGCAAGTTCCTGTTCAACATAGGGACTGTTGTTCTCAATTTTCTTCCCATGAGCAGCTCCGCTGGACTTGGACGGCCATCACTGGGTGTACTACGATAGACTAGTAAAACTAAGTTAGGATCTCCTTCCTTTAACAGCACATTCTTCACGGCCTTAACTGCAGCTTCAACTTGCCCATTGCTCTGGACAAATAACGGACTACTGGCAATGTGTCGGAATCCGTAGGTTTTCGCAAATTCCTTAAATTCCACGGACCGGAACTGCGGTCCATTGTCCAACCGGACAATATTTGGGACCCTCAAACGTCCTAACAAATTTTGCAGACGACTAATTACCTGTCGACTGTTCGTCGACGTCAACGCAAACCCTCGAACTGTAGCCAAATCTGCCCCAACCATCATCCAAGGGTTCTCGGGAAGATCCGTAGGAGTCAATGGTTCAACTGGTGTGGTTCTATTTTCTATGCCTGCTTCACAGTTTTCCACCAAATTCTTGAGCTGAATTGAAATACCTGGCCACCATACCGAATCCCTAGCTCGACCACGACACTTAACAATTCCTAGATGGCCCGAATACAGTCGCCCCAGAATTTCTTTGCGCAAACTAGTAGGAATGAAAACCCTTCGGTCATTAGTTATCAACCCTCCTGACACGACCAAATCTCCTCTGTGAGCATAATAAGGTCTCAGGTCGGGTTCTATTTCGTCGATTCGGGGCCACCCTTTGTCGATGTATCCACGAAGAATTCGCGACACCGGGTCCACCTCTTGTGCTTGCCGTACTTCACCTAACCTCTGGTCTGACATCGGCATGCCTTGTCTCAAGACCATCACTAGGAGTTGCTCCTCTTCCTCATCACCGGCGTCCTCGGTCATCACAGTGGGTGCTCGCGACAACGTGTCTGGCGTGTACAAAGACTTACCAGGCACATGACATATCTCAAAACTAAAGTTAGCTAACCTCATTCGAAACCTTTGTAACCGAGGGGACTAGTCACTCATTGGCTTGGTGTCTAATAACGATAACAAAGGCTTATGATCGGTTAAAAGTTGGAACCTAGCCAGACCCAGAAGGTAGCAGGATAAGCGTTCACAGGCCCAGGTACAAGCTAGGGCTTCTTTTTCTATTTGGGCATATCTCTTCTCAGTGTCGCTTAAAGTACGAGAAATAAAATGGATTGATCTCCACTTACCGTCAGGCTGCCGTTGCTCTAATACCGCTCCCAGTCCATACGACGAAGAATCCGCTGACACCCGTGTAATCTTCTTTGGATCATACAAAGCTAGCACTGGAGGGCTTGCTAACTGCCGCTTCACTTTTTCGAAGTCTAACTCATGTGCCTTTCCCCAGTTGTTCAGATTATTTTCTTTGCTCAGTAGGTCACGCAAACGGGCCGCCGTGTCTGTCAGATAGGGCAAGAATCGCAAGTGGTACGTTACCATTCCAAGGAACCCTCTTAATTGTTTATCTTTTTTTGACACTTAAAAACAATCAAAACAAACTTAACAAAAACCAAATATTAACAAGAAAACAACAAATTTACACTCACGATTAAAGTTTAACCGCTGCCACCATGTTTCGTTCGCATTTCTCTCTACAATAACTTCACATACGTAATACATAAGAACTATATTTAGCCGCATTAACATAACACAAGAACAATATGTCTAATCGACTCACATTAATAATGAATAATATAAAGAAACTCCCTCGCCTAGCAACCAGTGTCTAGGGACACAACAGTCTACAATAAAATTCAATTAGATCTATTATTGTTGCTGCTGTGTAAACAGATGAATCAATCTTGCTTCTCCTCTACACTGTAATATCAAATAAAACAACATTATTTAAATATTTACATTATCTGTTAGAAATACATTAATTAATCAAATCTGGGTTTATTTGTATGTCTGTTATTGTTCTGAAATAATTCTCTTGAATTCAGACGTTTAAATTGGTCTCTAGGTATTTCGTTACCCACCTGTTATATGTATACAATAATTTGGTATTCCTTTGGTCATAAGTACATCGAAATAAATATTCCTTTGTCTTAAATTTTCATTAACCTTTTTCACATCTTAATTGTAAGGTAGTAAGCATAGCATAGCCTCAAGTGCCAGAGTTGGTGTAGTTTTCATTGCTCCTCGTTCTTTGAAGGTGCTGAAGTGATTTCGTTGCAGTTCCTATGGATATCCTTGGCCACCAAACGACACATGCATAGTAAAGAATTGGTCTCACCATGGCAGTAAAGATCCAGTGCAGTACTTTAGGTTGTAATCCCCAGGTGAACCAATGGCCTTCCAGTATACCCAAAAGGCCGCCATTCCCTTATTCAGTTTTGCTTCAAGATGAAATTTCCAGGTCAGTTGTTTTATCCAAAATTACACCTAGATATTTTGCTGAGTCTGCAAGGTTAAGCTTCTTACCACTTAGCATCAGTTATGTACTTCCATCCAATTTTCTTTTTCTTGTAAATAGTTTCACCACATTTTTTTGGGATTAACTCTAAGGCCGTGACTATAACCCCATCTTTCAACAGAGTGAAGAGCCCTTTGCACCAGCTCAAATACTGTGGTAGTGAACTTACCCTGAACCAGAACTGCTACATTCAATGTATAAGCTTGAATGTAAATACCATATTTCAGAATAAGCTTTAATGAGACTATCTACCACGACGTACCGAAGTAACGGTTAAAGAACTCCACCTTGTGGACAGCCCTTATAGTGTTGCTTTTCAACTTTTATACTGTTTCCATTTCTCCCAACTTTAGCTAGAGATAGCATTGATCTGATCCATAACGCTATAACTGGATGAACACCATGGTCAGAAGCAACTTGGCTGATAGATTTAACAAAAAACACAATTAAAAGACCCTTCGATGTCCATGAAAAGGTCCCAGCATCAGCTGTTGCTTATTAAGGGCTCTTTCGATTTTGCAAACTAAATGGTGAAGAGCTGCCTCACAAAATTTTCCTGCTTGATATGCATAATACTGCTGCTTGCTTAATGGTATGGTCATGTTGTCCCTAATCCACCTTCCAATGTCTTTCAAAAGACTGATGGGTCTGTAAGATTTAGGAAGAGTGAAATCAGGGTTGCCCTGTTTTGGTATAAAAACAATGTGCACCTCCCTCCAGGAGCTAGGGATAGTTCCTTGAGATAGGAAGGTTCGATAGATGGTAGATCTAAATTAAATCGTCAATGATCAGATCCAGGCCTTGTTAGAGAGGTTTTAGAAGTTAAAAATATCATTTTGTACATTGTCTATTATAATATTGGGATTATTATTTCCTATATAAAAGGATTTGGCTGGCCTATATTCACTTTTTAATAGTTTGTTCTTGTTTCTCAAATTTTAGTTTTCTATGCGTATATATTTCTAGAGAGTTAGAAATACATGAAGTTATTAAATTTGGGTTTATTAATAACATTATGTTTGTTATGATTTTGATATAAATTGTCCCTCTCATGATTATACCCTTTACACCTGGTCCCTAGCATTTTTATTTGTAGTTTATCTAAAATTAAAATTAGGGTTAAAGAGATAAGACAATATTATTATTAAATAGCGAAGTTGGATGTAAAATATTTAAGTTAAAACAAATTGAGAAAATCTGGATGATTATTGAACCAGCTTGTTTTTTTTGACGCGAACCCATTTTCTCGTTGGTTCCTCTTCCCCTCTCCTCCCCCCCCCCTCGTTCCCATCAAAAGAAATAATTCTTTGCTTTGCTTTCTGTGCGTTTGCTTTTCCCTGGTCTTGCAATCTAGTAAGTTAAGAGCCCCCCCTCCTTCCCCTTGGAGGAGCGTGGTGGGGGAAGCAATCAACTGCAGTAAATAAAGTTTATTTTCACAAGCAAGGCAGCCAAAGCCTTATCAGCAAACCCTGATGCTTTCCCAAACTCTTTTCTTAATTTGAATTGGGGCCTAAAATGGAAAACTCCACCAAAAAGCAACTTTTATTAAACATTAAACTCAAAGATTTCGTGTATATATATATATATATAAGTTTACATAAGTATTGTATTTGTAATATATTTATGTATTGATTTCGTATAAGGTTCATTATATTCGACTTTCCCTTCTTCATTATTATATTTATAGAGACTACAAAAATGAAAAGGAATAGTTTTTATTTCAAATAAATCATTTTATTCCCTGCTTATACAGGGTAATATATAGATAGATAGATAGATAACCATTTATTGCTACAAATTTATGATATGAGTATATACAGTATTATTTTTTTTTTTTTTTTTTTTTTTTTTTTTTTAACATGGTGTAGCAACTCGGCAAATTGCCGTGGTGCCCCAGAGGGGGTGTGGAGGTTACATTGACATTCAAATTATGTAGTATAATATAAGTTATTGATTACATATATTGTAAATACATATTATACTTGTTCAATTTAATTATTTTCTGTTTTAAATCAATATATTTATAATTTGCGCATAGCATTGTTCTGATATTTTAACTTAAAATTATTTACTTCTTGAAATAAAGAAATAACTTTACATAAAAAATAGTAAAAGTAAAATAAACAAAAGAAAAAAAAGGATTGATATTATGATTCATTTTAAATTTATTATGTTAATTTTTGACTTGCTGTGTAAAAATAAATCACTTTACATAAGACTAAAAAAGAAAAAGATTGAACATCGTTAGATTTTTTCTAGTTAATTATTTATTTCTCTTTTATATTTATTTCTTTATAATTATTTATTTTGTAATTATTCTTTAGTCTTGAAGGTTTACTTTATAACCAGACATTCACGTAGACTTCTTTCATGCGGTGCCATTCCTTCCTGTCTTGAGCTACCCTTGGCCAGGTCTCTCCACCGCAGCTTCTCCTCATCTCTTCGTCCCACCTGGTTCTAGGTCGTCCTCTTCTTCTCTTTCTGTCCCTAGGATACCACTGGAGTATCCTGTAGGTCCACCTCTCGTCCTTAACTCTGGCGATGTGTCCTGCCCATTTCCATTTTCTTTCTAGCATCGCTTTACCTATGTCCAATAATCCAGTCTCTTTTCTTAGCCACTCATTGCTTTTTTTATCCTTCCAGGTAATCCCTAACATGCTGCGTTCCATTCTTCTTTGTGTGATTCTCATTTTGTTAACAATACCTTTAGGTAAGGACCACGTTTCTACGCCATATATGAGAACTGGTAACACGCATTTTTGCCACAGCTTGGTTTTTAACTCGATTGACACTTTTGAATTGAATAAAGTTCTGAATTTATTGTACGAGCTCCAGCCTAAAGCGATCCTGCGCCTTACTTCGTTTTCTTCGTTACAATTATTATGGATGGACTGTCCCAAGTAAATATATTATTCTACGGTGTCGATGTCAGTATTATTAATTTTTATTACCTGTGGTTCCGCATTTACAAACATAGTTTTTGTTTTCTTCGGATTTATGCTCAGGCCGACTTTGCTGACTGTTTCTATTAATTCTTTGAGCATGATTTCAATTTCCTCTTTGTTACTTCCTAGTAGGACAACGTCGTCTGCAAATTTAAGAATATTTAATTTCGAGCCATTAATATTTAGTCCGTAGCGACTCCACTGTAGGTTTCTACACGCCCTGTCTAGCACTGCTGTGAAAATTTTGGCCGAAAGGATGTCACTTATACAGGGTGACCCGCGGTAAAATGTCTTAACAAAACTGGCGGATTCTATAGGTAAAATGCAACAAAAAATTGCATGTCTAGTTCAATCCACTATAATTAAAAAATTAGCCCGATCTTGAACTTTAGTTATACTATTTGAAAGCTTATAAAAATAAGAAGTTTTTCCTGATACCTTTTAACATCCCTCAATTAAGAGTAGAAAGCTCAGGAATTTCGTGGTCGAATTTTAAATAATCTAAATTTTCAAATATTTAACAGAACTTAAAAGATGATTTGCAGCTGAATAAATCAGCTGGATAATTTGAAGAAAATTAATAATTATGAAAGGTTTTTTATGCTCTTTAAAATTGGTCTTTAACCCAATTTTTCTATCTCATTTTGTTTTTGAGTTATTAGGAATTTTTTGGAAATTTTCGTAATGCACTTTTTAAACAAGAAATAAATCCATATCTCGAGAACCAATGAAATATGGGCATATGCTTGACTTTTTTTTTTGCATTTGACCCATTGAATCCACCAGTTTATTTGTCACATTTTATCGTGGGTCATCCTGTATAATGCCTTCCCTATCTATATGATAATTTTCAATTATCATCTACATCTTTGACACAAATTAAATCTCTTAACATTCAATATTTACTGAAGTACACCCACTTCAATGTAATTCTAGAAAAGCTTTGTAGTCCTTAACAAATCAAATATTGAAATTTCTGTTTAGTAGTGAATAATCTATCAATAATCTATCAGACTGTCTGATAGATACACAAGGATACATAGTCACACAAGAATACGATCCCATCTCTGGAGGTGTGGTCATATCGTTACTGCCTGCGGAAATTATTCTTCAGTGTAGCTCAGTTGGTAGAGCGCTAGACTTGGAGATATAGAGGCCCGTGGTTCAAGTCCTGGCGCTGGAGTCTATTTTACTCTGTCTGTCTCCCAGTGTTAATAATAATTATAATTTGATTCAAATTAAAATTTAAACTTTCCGTAGTATGATCTGGAAATTCGCAAAAATAGTCATGATCCCAAAACCAAATAAACCTCACCTACTCACATCCTATCGCCCTATCAGCCTCCTCCCAGTTATGGGAAAAGTACTTGAAAAGCTTCTACTACGCCGTTTACTCCCTATTATGAATTCCTTGAACCTTATTCCTAACCATCAATTAGGTTTTAGATCCCTACACTCCACCATCCAACAGTGCCACAGAATTGTAGATGAAATATCCTCCACCCTTGAGAAGAAGAAGTACTGTTCGGCTGTCTTCCTTGACGAGGCACAAGCTTTCGATCGGGTTTGGCACGCCGGCTTGCTTTGGAAGCTCAAGGGAATCCTTCCCTACACTTATTATCTTATCCTTAAATCCTTCCTCGAAAATCGCTTCTACCAAGTATCCCATAACTTATCCACATCCACAATTTTTCCTATTAAAGCAGGTGTACCCCAAGGTAGTATCTTAGGTCCTTTTTTGTACACTCTTTATACCTCTGATATCCCCGAATATCCTTTTACAAACCTAGCTTCCTTTGCCGATGACAAGTGCATCCTTTCATCACACAAGAATCGCCTTACAGCTTCAGAAAACGTCCAGAACCATCTTTCCCTTCTAGAAACCTGGTTGAGAAAATGGAGAATTAAAATAAATGAGAACAAAAGTGTTCATGTTACTTTTTCACTAAATCATGGTAATTGCGAACCAGTATTTCTCAACCAGGTTTTAATCCCTCATTCCAGCTCAGTCCGCTACCTTGGGTTACACCTTGACAGACGATTAACATGGTCACACCACACAAAAATAAAAAGGCACGATACAAATAGACGCTATAACCTTCTTAAACGCTTACTCAACACACACTCCAAAATCACACTACACAACAAATTACTCATTTACAACACCATAATAAAACCCTCGTGGGCATATGGCATAGAACTCTGGGGTTGCACCAAGCGTTCCAATTCCTACCGCATACAATCCCTTCAATCTAAGATCCTTAGGAAAATTGCTAACGCTCCCTTTTACGTGAATAACCATATCCTCCATACTGATTTCCAAGTTCCTTTTGTTCGCGATTTCGCAGCTTCCCGATACAAAACCTTCCATAGTTCCTTCTCCACTCATCCTAATCCATTAGTCCAGAATCTATCCTCCCATCACATCCCAGGCAACCCTCCAAGACGCCTTAAGCGGCAGTGGCCAAGAGACTTGTTAACAGTGTAGTAAAATCTGATGCTTGTATCTATATTTATATAAATTAATTAATTATTTGTTATTTACTTATCTTTATCTTTATTACTTTATCTTTATTATTCTTTATACTTATCTTTATCTTTATTTGTTATTTACTTATCTGATTTAACACGCCAGTAAGTGCTGTCACTGGACAGAATCTTGCATCTTGTCAATTCATGCTACTACTCCCCAATCATTAACCATTTGTATTGCTTGTATTATATTATACTGTATAATGTTGCAATAAACGAAATTTAATAAAAAAAACAAACAAAAAAAAACCGTAGTATGAATACTACCTATAACTTAAACATTAAATTCCATACAACAATTACAACAACATGCGATGTATTAGCCATGCGAAGCCACATTTCTACATTATTGTGTGTACAAATTATATAATTCCGTTATTAATTGCAATTATCGATTGGGTTTTCTTTTAGGAACGAAGTTCCTTATGGCGTCAGGAATCCGGAAGAGAATCCGAAAAAATCAACCGTCACCAAACTGACCGTCATGAAATCGATGACGATAACTTGAGTAAAAATTGACCGATTTAGTTAAAATTTGGTTACCATGTTCATAATCCCAATGTTTAAGGTGTGTTCGTTGCAAACAACGTTATCCGCTTAACCATTCGTGCGCAACGCTCGCGAAAACGTAAGCTTGTTGATAATGATACCTAGTCCCCAATTCAGCTTTCAAATTTTTCTACAAGTCTAGAAATCAACATTAACGACATTGGAACTAGACTGATAGTCCAGGAGATAGCGTGCAAAAAAATTGTCTGACTAACATCAAGCTAGAATTTTGAGTATGAGTTATTTTTTCCTTGTCCACAACGAATATGTGGTCGGCAAAGTTGGCCCGCGGGACATAGCTTGTCTACAAGCTAAGAAATTACGATTCTAATTATAAAGTACCCAATTAGTACCTATACCTAATACAATCAATTAGAAATTAAATTTTTCTCTGTCTGTCTCCCCTTGTAATAGCCCAGTCAAATGGTAGTTTGAAGTGGAAAGTTCTGGTGTAATTGTTGTTAGTGGTTTACTTTATGTTTTTTGGGGTGCTGAACGCGAACCTTAAGTTGTCAAACCAAATTTCCAGCGGCAAATATGAGAAATCATCGAAAAACTACTAAAAAAAAAATTTTTTTTTTGTTTGTTTTCAGCTTATGACTTGCAAAGAAATCTATTAACGCAAAAAGTGGTCTAGTAGTAAAATAAAAAGGAGAAAATAACTTACAATTTATGTGTCTAACATTTATTTGTACGTCGTATGGTTTTCACGCAAATGGGAGTTGAAATATTGGGAAGGCTTGGAGAGAGCTGAAGTCTAAACGGTTGGGTGGCCGGACTGCGCTGGCAGTTAATTTTATGTTTTTTTGTGTGCCGAACACGAATCTAGAGTTGTCCAACAAAAATTTTACACGCAAATATGAGAAATCATCATAAAACCACTATCTTCTTTTATTTTTTATTTTTTTTTTTGTGGATTTCGCCTTATAACTTGCAAAGCAAGCTATTTACGCAAAAAGTGGAGAATTAGTAAAATAAAGAAGAGAAAAATACCTACGAACTACCTCTTTACCATTTTTTTGTAAGTCGAATGGTTTCTATGCACCTGAGGGTTGAAATAACCGGGAAATCAATAATTTTTTAAAAATAGCAACAAACTTTATTCTTAAAATAAAATGTAGCAAATTTCTAAACAATTTATATGTATTTAAATACTAATACGAGCTATTAGACACAGGTTCTATTATTTTTGCTGCTATTTTTCTATAAAATTTTGTTGGACAACTTCAGATTCGTGTTCAGAAAGTAAACCACTAACAACAATTACACCAGAACTTTCCACTTTGAGCTCTTTTTATGTCCAGTCAAATGGACATTGTAATTATAATTTGATTTAAATTAAAATTTAAACGTTCCGTAGTATGCATACTACTAAAACATAAAAATTGGATTTTTTATTTTATTAAAACCAACACCGACACCGCTAAGTGTTAAAGATGGCTAAATTTATTAAAACGAAACTAAACGTTTGAAATAGAGAAAACACTTTTTTACCGATATCTTACGTTTTAACGTAACGATTTTAAAAAAATCTTCATACACATCGTCTAAAGTACAATTGAAACAGGCTTGTAAAATTTCAACGTGATACAAGCAGAAGTTTCTGTGTAGTGAAGCGATGTATTATACAAATATTTTACATAAAGTATGCCGCTGGTGGTCGGTACTACAGCTATCCACTTCAACTATCGACTTATCATAATTAATTTTTTTTTTTCAATATCAAATAAATTCAATACATAATTATTGTATGACGCTCGCTGCAATGATATCAAAAAAGTATTTCCTTTTAATTTTACCTTAATTCCGCTAAGTAAAAGTAGTTGTCTGTTACTTTTAATTTTGTCTATTTTCTAACTCCTCCATATACAATTAGTATAGTATACATAGCAATGTGATTTTATAATTTATATTTAATGAAAAGTAGAAACTTGGTTCCTAATGTGTATCCCGCGAAGCCACATGTATTTTTTCTCAATATAATTTACTTAACATGATATAACAACATTTAGTTGAATTACATACATTCATTATAATTAGTGAACAATAATGTAATAGTACATTACGCGTCGAGTGTGGAAAGTAGCATTTTGCATGCGAGTGTGGAGTTTACACCCGAGCAATAGCGAGGGTTGTAAAAACCTCACGAGCAATGCAAAATGCCGTTTTCCCACGGCATTTTGCATTTAATAATAAATGCAGAAAAAAATAATCATCTTCCTGTATGTAAGCTCGTATTTCAGTATTTCTCTTTTGATAAAGATGACATCAATTCGTTAGTTGTATTTTGTGCCGAATTAATTATTTCGGAAGGCGTATTATTCTCCTCATATTCTTCATAATCACTTAAATCACTCATTGATTTTCACAAAAAAACTCGATACAAACAGTTACTTTCATTAAATAAACACCAAATTAGTTATGTTAAATGTAAACAAACTCGCTATTCGTGTATAAAAAAGAGGAATTCTTCTTCTTTACGTCACTAGAGTGGAAAAAAAGAGGAATTGTTCAAAACAATGTGACACGCATACATAATACATGTGTGTAAAGAATCACTTTCTACGAATCTAAACAGAGATGTAATGTTTATATTACGTATCGATCGTAGATAAAATATAAAACAATGGTGTCCGCCTCTTATATTTAATGAATTTAATAATTAAATGTAAACCATAGGTAATACGTAAAGGGGATGTTTTATTTAATAAAATTCAATGCAAAATCAATGAATTTATTAATAAAAATAGCGTTATATACACATTACATTATTTATGAATAAAGAAATATGAGGAAAACAGTGCCACGTACATATTATTGTTATTGCTATTATTGCCCCTATATTTTAGCTTTTTTACTCGTGTATTTATTTTTATTGTCTCCCTTCTTTCCATTTTTAATGGCCATTATTTTGGAAACGAGATAGATTTCCTTACTTGTTTTTAGTGACAAATTAAAATGGATTTAAGTGTTTATTTTTTCCTCGAAAATCTTAATGGCCTGAACAGTTTTATGAGAACTTCATTTTTGCTTTAGAGCTTAGGAAAGAAAACGGATGCATTAGGATCATTATAAGAAAAATAGTTATTTATGTAACGATACAGAAAAATGGATAGGTCATGAAAACTGACATTTGAAATTGACAGCAATGAATAAACGATGCAGAAATATTTCCATTACTGCCTTGTTGCACACAGTATTTTATTTATACGGGCGGCAGAAAAAAGAAACTGCTAAAATATACCATCATTAATTATTTCATATTTATAATATATTACATAGATGTAGCTAAAATGAATTGTTTACCTATTAAAAAAGTAATGCATGAAACGAATTAATTATTGTTGCTTCCAAGGTTACCGAGAATATCGGAAGCTATGTGATCGTTCCGAAGAACAAAAATTTTATTGGTCTCTGATTCCAAAAATTCCAAGACAGAATTCCGTTCCACACATTTGGGAAAATTGTTCCGTGTCTCTCTGTCTTGTCTATCTGTCACTAAATTTTTGTGAACCAACATACGAGGGGCAAGTAAAAAGTAAGGTTCCCACATTTGTTTTAGGTGTTAGGAATTTTTTATTGCAATAAATAAGTAGGTATACATCTGAAAGCTTGTACTTTAAACTATTTTTCTTCATAGTCACCAGATTTTTCTACGCATTTTTCCCGACGAGTTATCCACTTTTGAAAACCCGCTTCGAAGAACTCCGCCGCCAAGGCCACCAATGAACTTGGTGACCGCTTCCTTACATCTTCATCTGTACTGCAATAGCTTAATGTACTCAATTGCTTGATCATGCCCCCTACAGCCCTGATCTTCCACTTGGTTCCGAAATGTAAGCAACACTTGGGTGGACAACGCTTTTGTACAGATGAATAGGTGAAGGAAGCGGTCTCCAAGTTCATTGGTGGCCTGGCGGCGGAGCTCTTCGAAGCGGGTTTTCAGATGTGGATAACTCGTCAGTAAAAATGCGTAGAAAAATCTGCTGACTATGTAGAAAAATAGTTTAAAGTACAAGCTTTCAGATAGTATACTTATTTATTGCAATAAAAAATGCCTTACACCAGAAAAAAA
>KZ651789.1:0-15576 GCA_001010745.2 Gerris buenoi
GGGGAGGAGTGGGGGGTGGGCGTGGCCTCGAGGAGTGGGGGTATGACGTAGGGGGTCAGGAGTGGGGGTCGGCCAAAGGGGCCCCATACCTACTTAGGTATGGCGCAAATGGTTTAGTATCTGGCATACACTCAGTAGCCCCGGGTTCGATCCCAGCTTATGGCACATCAATTTTTAACGTTATAAATCATTTAGAGATGAGTCGTTGTTGTCGTTGTCGTTGTTGGAACACTACTCGATTATATAAAAGATGAGTATTTAACACATATTCATATTTATTAAATACTTTACAAAATTAATTATACACAGTAAAGTTTAAACAGTTATGTTATGCGGCAACTTTTACAGTTTAATTTATTATTTACTTCGATTTTAATAATAATAACGTTGTTTAATCCAGTAGTTAGTTAAAAATAATCAGTTGTCAATTTTTATAATTTTCATAATTTGATTAAGTTAATCTTTGTTTAGATTTAAGTTATTTATTTTATGTTCTTTTTTGCCTGGTTGTCTAACCTGACTAGGCATTGTTATTGTATTACCTCATCTAGCACTTACTCATCACTTTATGTTTTCATTCCTTATTTTTTAAATTGTTTATCTTTTCTTTAATATCTTTAATATTTTCATATCTTAAAACATTATTTATCTGTTAATCAATTTGTGTATCATATCTGTGAATTATTTTATCTCTGCCATCCTAGTTTATATCTATATCTTCATCTACATACCTGGTATTGTACTTTTATCGTTTAAGCTATCCTTTTATACATTCTATACAAGAACAAATATTTATTATTTACCATCATTTGTAATTCAATATCCTTAATAAATACAGTCCACAAGCTTTGTAACTTTCAATTAATATTATTTTGTTATTTATCACCTGTAATATCATTTTTGTTAATGTTTGTAACTCTAACCTCAAAATTATATATTCATCAGTCTTGGTAATTGGAATTGTTTTATTTTCATTTCTAGTTTAATATTAATAATTCCCCTCCCGACAAAACATAGGTATTATTTATGATTTTAGTTTTTGTCTTAATAATCTTAAAGTTACTATTTTCCAGAATTTGTATTTTTATTAAGAGTGAATTTATCTAATCGACTAATTTTCTTCTTCCCACGGTTTTGACATAATTTATGAGTTAATTTACTTTTCATAAATTCTCATTGCAAAAATTGCAAAAATATGGATACAATATAATTTAGATTTATGAAGTTGATGAAAAAGAAGAATATATAAACATTTACCAGATCTACTTAAAATTGAAAGAAATGCTCGCTTACATAAACTTTAATAATCAGTATTATCTATAATTTGTAATAAAAAATATTAAAGTAAATATTAAAAAAAAGGTCTAATAATAAATTGTTTACGACTTAAATATAAAATATTCATTTTCGAAGTATAGTTGACGTGTAGGGTGTAGGTGGTAGCGTTAATAAAGTTTATAGACTCTAAACTAAATGCATGTGGGTGTATTAAATTAGATAAAGCTGTTTACTTAGCTAAGTTTAAATACGAGAGCTTATGGCGGCCCAGTGAGATTACATACTAAGTATTGAAGCACACACTAGCTTACATGAGAGCTTTTCTTACTTACTTACTACCCGCAGGGGAGGCTTAAACTTGAGGGACTTACAATGGAATAAAACAACACCTTAATCCTTAATACCTTAAGCCACATAAAGAGGGTTTGTTTGACGCTGATTAATATTAAATATGACGCTTATTCGATTAATTTGAAATACATAAATGATAGCAACAAATTATGAATAATTATTAATTATCCAGGAGATAGCGTGCAAAAAAGTGTCTGACTAACATCAAGCTAGAATTTTGTGTATAAGTAAATGTTTTGGTGCCTTTTAAGAATNTCATATCAGATTCTATTTCAATTTAAAATGTATATAATCGTTAGATAGTTCAGGAGATAGCGTGCAAAAAAGTGTCTGACTAACATCAAGCTAGAATTTTGTGTATAAGTAAATGTTTTGGTGCCTTTTAAGAATATGTGGTCGGCTACAGGCATTTGAAAAAAAAAAAAAAAAAAAAAAAAAAAAAACGGTGGAGAGCGGCCATGTCCTGCCCTTTTTGGTGGACAATGTGATTTTCATGATGCTGAGTACGAACTTAGTTAGTAGACCAACAACAATCGGTATCACTTTAATATCAGTTTTATTGCATTCATTCCTTAATTCTTCTACACGCACATACACTTCTCTTTAATTATCAACATATATATGTATTTCAAAGTACTTATCACATTATAAAAAAATTGTGATGGAGTGTCAAAGCCCACCCTGACGAAATTTCGATAAATTTTATAATGAATAAAAATAAATTTGATATAGGGAAGCCAAATAGGTCCTCTCTTGCGGCAAGTATGAAGTGGGATACAATGTAAAAAAAAAATTGAGCCTGCTGAAATTTAAAACTGATTAATTTAAACAACCACTAGCTTTTTTTCTGTATTCATCACCTTAGTTGTTTCTATGTGCAAAATTTTGGGAAGATTGAATGAAGGGGAGTGTTTCAAAATTGGGGTAACGGAAATGTACGATGAAACTTACAAAACAAAGTAATATAAGACCAGTAATATAATATTTCATAAAATGTTTAATAATTAATTAATAAATAAAATACTTCAATGTTAGGATTAAATCTCAAATCTCAACACGATTACAGTTGAAATCTACTGCTAACCTAGGTTAATACATAAAAGGTGAGGTTACTTAGAACTAGCTAGGTAATGACCCTGAATCAAAGATTTATACATTCTTAACCTAACCCAAACTAAAACAAAACAAAACAAGAGTGCGACAAACAGAATTGTATTGTAGAAGACAAGTTGACATAATAAACTGTGAATGGAAACATAACTCATTTGAAGGTTATGTTATAGTTCAGGTGTTATTAGGGATGACCAAGTGCGTGGGTAGCTAAGGAAGAGGTGTCACAGTGAAACACAGGCTAGTAGTATATTAACCTGACTGTAGTTCGAGCTGTGTCCGGGAGGAGCGCTGCTCTACCAGTATTATCAGACAATACAACCTGTCCCACATATTCAACTGATTTATGTCTTTAATAAACTTCTTCTCCGCAAGTTCAAATTCCTCTCGTCTCTCATTTTCAAAACTAGATATGAAAAATATATTTAATAACTTTTTTTTCTACCAATCAATCTCCAGTTTCATGCATTAGCTCTATTCCATAATTATATGGTATTCTAGAAAGACGGTTATATCACTGATATACTTATAATTAGTTAACGCGATTTAGGTTGAACGTATATTGGCCAATTTCGTCTGACCAATCCGTAATCAAGGACAGGCATCTATAAACGCGTAAATTTGGCCCGACCAATTCGTCCAAGTGCCAAGACTATTGTGTTTTTATTATTATGGCTGTTCCCTGTACTTAGACCACATTTTGGTCAAGAGACTAATATTCTATAGTATATTTTATTAAAATCTCCACATCCACCCTGTAGTATTAAAAAATATACTGTCAATTGGTGTGGCACATAGCTTCCTCGCATCCTACCTTCGTACTTTATTGATTTTATGCTTTTGCAAGCCATTATTGTATAATTGGTTTAATTGTTTTCCCCGTTCTTTTTTCTTCATCTGTCAAAATTGTTTTGATTTTTGAGACGAATTAAAGTATCAATTTAGCAAAAGTTCAAGAGTGCTGACGGTTCAAATTAATCTGGGGCTATCTGCGGGTTAGTTTTGATAAACTATACAAATTTCATTCAAATCTGATTAGTACTTTTGAAGCTATAGGTGTAAATAAATGTTTGTTTGTGCGCATGTGGAAGATAATCAAATAGCCGCAGAAGGTAATAACTTATATGGGACCAACAATGGGCTAATTATGACCTACCACATAAATATCATTAAAATTGGACGTGAAGTTTTTAAGATATGGAGGATTGCATATATTGAACGACAGACCGACAAACAGACAACCAAAAATGATCCCTGATGTCTGAAACGGATTTCTTTCTTGGAATTTTAGAAATCGGACTCATAAAAATGTTCGTTCTTCAGAACGATCACGTAGCTTCCATTACCTTCGGTAAGCTCGGAAGCAAAATCTTCTTTACGAAAATTTTCTTTACGCAAAATCTTCTGTACGAATGTATTATATTTTATTTTATGTATTTATTTAACAATTGTCTTTTGATTGATTAGTATGCTGTGTTTATAGCAATCCTTTAATGAAGGACAGCTCCACTTTGTACTTTTTGTCAATAAAGTGTTTCTCTCTCCCAATAATTGTCCATTGGAATGGTGTAGTTCGACTATTTTATCTTCTTTTAGTATAGGGGTAACCCACCACTTAATTTTTCTCTGATGTATTCTTATATCTAATGAAATATGACTTTTCTCAAAGTACAATTCACGAACTATCCTAAATGATACGAAACGCTAGAGGAAGTGAGAGCACGCTATTCGGTTGCATTGGGAAGAGTAAGGTCGGTCAATCAAATACGTATCCAATTGGTCGGCCGTACTATTAAGAATATGATTTTGCACGAGCGCTCAAAAAAGAATATTTCATTCACTAGTAGTTCCCCCTTTTCCTGACGATATTCAACAAAGACGCAAAAAAGGGTTATTTTACCCTCTAGTTGCTCTATTTTCTCCAGTTATATTCAACAATGACGATTTCACAATAGGACATTTTACTTCTTAGCCACACCATACTTTTCTTTGCTCCTTCTTTTTATATCAGTATTTTCGTTAAATGACGAATAATCCATTTTTTTTTTCTTTAATTTTAGTCCCGTTCGACAGCTCATTGGGTCATTACAGGACGGGGGTTATCCGACAATTTACTCATCTACTCGATGAGATCATCAGTGTGAAACATGTCTGACCCCTCTGGGATTCGAGCTCACGTCGGGGTTTTGGACCTTGGTTTCAGAGCCGAGGGCGCTAACCACTCGGCCACGCCAATATCAATTATTATCTATCTTTCAGTTTGAAAGAGCAATAATTGAGATTGAGAAAGAAGAACGATAATGAAATTGGGCCTCGAAACTTTTTGATATGCTCATTAAAGCATTTTCTAGCTCAAATAAATTTGTCCAAATGTGAAAGTCTATCAGCCATTTTGGCGGAGTATCGATTAAAATAGCCTTGACTATTTTAAATAAAATTTGGCCCCTTACAAATATTTTATACTTAAGATTTTTTAAATATCATCTAGATTATTCATCGAAATAATGAAGTATTAAATAATTAAATATTGTAAATTTTGCATATACGTGGTGCTACCCAAAAGTTCCCGGACTCTGTGTGTAACTCTTCTAACTACTGTAGTACATCGATTTAGCCGCTAGGTTTGGGTACTAGTACTTCTCCCAAACCCCTCCTATCGTTTTCAGATTTTTTGGCGTTCTTTTGTCCTGTCAGTGAGGTGATATCCGTGTTACTGTTAGTTGTGTTCTGCGATAGCGTAATGAGCGATTTGAAAGAGCAACGCATTTGCAACAAATATTGTTTCAAGTTCGGGAAAACGGCGACTGAAACTCACCAAATGCTTCGAGAAGCATTTGGTGATGAAATCATGGATAAAAACCCAAACCTTTGGATAGTTTAAGTGGCTCAAGAATGGAAGGACGAGTGTGGAAGACGACGAGCGTTCTGGGCGGCCTTCAACTGGAATCAACGATCGACACATCCAAACTGTGCATGAAACAATTCTCCAAGATCATCGAAGATGTCATCAATTCATGACATCTGTAATAAAGTTGGAATGTCTTACGGCACAGTCCAAAGAATTTTTGCGGATGAACTTGGGATTCGCAGAATTGATGCAAAATTTTTTCCCCTGTCTCTTGGCACATGTTCAAAAGCAAAATCGTGTTCTCATTTGCCAGGAACTGAAAACATGTGCTGAAAATGATACAAACTTCCTTTTTTCCATCATTACTGGTGACGAGTCAAGGGTGTACGGGTAAGACCCTAAAAAAAAAATTTCCGTCCTCGGAGCGTTGCTCTTTCATATCGCCCATTACCCTATCGCAGAACACAAATAACAGTAACACAGTTATCACCTCACTGACAGTACAAAAGAACGCCAAAAAATCTGAAAACGATAGGAGGGGTTTGGGAGAAGTACTAGTACCCAAACCTAGCGACAAATCGATGTACTACAGTAGTTAGAAGAGTTACACACAGAGTCCGGGAACTTTCGGGTAGCAGTAGTATTTACATATTTGTAATGCAGTATAAATTGTAGAATGTAACTAAACCTTGAGATGGGACCTATACTCTAGGTGCACTGACCATTTATTCTCTCTCTCTATCAAAAAAAAAAGTATATGTTTCTTATGGAGATAATCAAATAAAATTGAGCAGGGTAGAAGAAAAATGTTAAAATAAAAGTCTTCAATCTGTTATTTAAGGATATGCATATTATTGTTATTAATATAATGATGAATATGAAAAATAAACTATTTACTAAATGGAACTATGATTTAGAATTGAAAATTTGACCCGCAAATGCTAATCTCGATTTTTTAAGGGGGGGGGAGGGCAGCAGATTATATCCATCTAGATTTCAAAATAAATTTGTTTGTGCAAGTATACTATGGAAATAAGCTAGAAAAAAGGCATCGAATAAACGATAAAATTTGGAAGATGTTGGCATTCGCCAAACCCGAGGTAGAATAAATTGAATTAAGACGAAAATAAATATTTATTATCTATAAAAACACAAAGAGTGTACCTGGTTTTGATTTAAATAAACAATTAAATAATAAATGTTGAAATTATAAGAATGGTTTACTATTAACAAGGTTCATCAACTCTTAACCAACCAAAACAATAATTAACAATTAGGAAAGGAATGTGTTTTGAGTTGACGACAATTAAAGACAATTCGTACTTCTGGCAACAGGTCAGAAGCACACGACAGTAAAATAAAATATTTTCTTTTATACTTATATAATTAATTGTAGTATTTTATTCTAAAATTTTTGATTTTTTTTTTTTTTAGAGAATATTTGTTTGATTCCGAATCTTGATTCCGACATAAATCCGTTTCAGACATCAGGAAGTATTTTTGGTTTAGCGCATATAAGTCAGTCGTTAAAAATATATGCGAACCACTGTATCTTAAATACTAATCTTCCGTTTTTAATGATTTTATTGAAACATGACATAATTAGCCCTCTGTTGGTCCCGTATTAATTTTAATGATCATCGCTTTCTCATTTTCACGCATACACATGCCTGCTTCCAAGCATACCGAAGGTAACCGAAGCTATGAGATCGTTAAGAAAAACGAATCATTTTTTGTGTCTTCAATTTAAATAAATTCCAATGCAGAAATCGTTTTTAGATATGAGGGAACGGGAAACATATACTTGGTTCCGTGACTGACTATGACCTATCACTCTATTTTTGCGAATTTTGGATGGTAGGTCATAAATAGCCCTATTAATTGATGCAGAGAAGTTTTTATAAAATTTTAACTATTCTATAAGCAAGTCTCTTTACTGGTGCCACTTAAGAAATTGTGAAGGATTGCAAGGAATGTGATGGGAAGTTAGCTTTTGGACTAAAGGATTAGGATGAGTGAAGAAGAAACGAAGGATGGTTTTGTATCGGGAAACAGCGTAATGGCGAACAAAAGTGATCTTGAATCAGTGTAGAGGATAGGATTAGACACGCATATGGGAGTGCAAGAATTTTTATTTTAGGAAATTTGACTAAGGAACTTAAACTGAAGGGTGGTAGGAATAAAAAGACTGCGCAGCCCTAAAGTCCTGTTTTATGCCATTTATGGAGTTGTAGATAAGTGTGTTTTGAGTAAGCTTTTTAAGAAGGTTATAGTGTGTTACCTTATTACTTTGACTGTACATTAATTGACGGCTAAGGTGTAACCAAGGTAGCGGACTGAGCTGGAATGAGGAATTAAAACCTAGTTGAGAAAACAGTACTGTGCAATTACTGAGGTTTATGAAAATTTAACTGAAACAATGTTGTTCTTATTTATTTGAATTATACATTTTCTTGATTAATAAATTATAGTTATTATATTTGTCTCTTGATTTTACTTTAAAAATAGCATATTTATTTAAATAGGTTGAGTGAATTAGGCTTTACATCTCAACACAGTCTTTCAGTGCATTAAGCTTCACATCTAAACAAAGACGTTCAGTGCATTAAGCTTCACATCTAAACAAAGACGTTCAGAGCATTAAGCTTCACATCTAAACAAAGACGTTCAGTGCATAATGCTTCACATCTAAACAAAGACGTTCAGTGCATTAAGCTTCACATCTAAACAAAGCCGTTCAGAGCATTAAGCTTCACATCTAAACAAAGACGTTCAGTGCATAATGCTTCACATCTAAACAAAGACGTTCAGTGCATTATGCTTCACATCTAAACAAAGACGTTCAGTGCATTATGCTTCACATCTAAACAAAGACGTTCAGTGCATTATGCTTCACATCTAAACAAAGACGTTCAGTGCATTATGCTTCACATCTAAACAAAGACGTTCAGTGCATTATGCTTCACATCTAAACAAAGACGTTCAGTGCATTATGCTTCACATCTAAACAAAGACGTTCAGTGCATTATGCTTCACATCTAAACAAAGACGTTCAGTGCATTATGCTTCACATCTAAACAAAGACGTTCAGTGCATTATGCTTCACATCTAAACAAAGACGTTCAGTGCATTATGCTTCACATCTAAACAAAGACGTTCAGTGCATTATGCTTCACATCTAAACAAAGACGTTCAGTGCATTATGCTTCACATCTAAACAAAGACGTTCAGTGCATTATGCTTCACATCTAAACAAAGACGTTCAGTGCATTATGCTTCACATCTAAACAAAGACGTTCAGTGCATTATGCTTCACATCTAAACAAAGACGTTCAGTGCATTATGCTTCACATCTAAACAAAGACGTTCAGTGCATTATGCTTCACATCTAAACAAAGACGTTCAGTGCATTATGCTTCACATCTAAACAAAGACGTTCAGTGCATTATGCTTCACATCTAAACAAAGACGTTCAGTGCATTAAGCTTCACATCTAAACAAAGACGTTCAGTGCATTATTCTTCTCAACTAAACAAAGACGTTCAGTGTATTATTCTTCTCAACTAAACAAAGACGTTCAGTGTATTATTCTTCTCAACTAAACAAAGACGTTCGGTGAATTAGGCATCACAGCTCATCCCATAACAAAATTGCATCATTTTATTATTAACCACCTTTATCCAACAAGGTAAAATCCATTCTTAAATTTTGCTTTAAGTTTAAGAAACAGTTGCTAGAGCCCAATCTTATCTAGTACAATGGAAACCCTGTTTCTACCACAAAGTGAGTGACTAGTGGGGGGAGGGGGTATCATGACGTCAAACCATACCAGACAGTTTATCTCAAATTTAGTGCCTATAAATGTTGGGGCCTCTTCTAATTCACCTCTTTCCAGTCCATAGACAGTTGTTTATGACATGATGACGTCATGTTAAGGGCTTTCCAATAATTGAAGAAATTATACAATGGTTTGGAAAATTGGAAACATCCATTTTCATCCATCTGACAACAGTGTGAGAAATATTTGATGAACAATCGGAGGAAAATTAAAACAACCCAGATATAAAAACATATCAACAAACATAAAGTATTAAAACTAAAAGTTGGAGTATTTTTCCCCCGGCTCGATAAAAACAAACTACTCCATTATTTATAAGTATTAATTCTCCATAAGAATTATGAATTCTCTATCTTATAATTATTAATTCCATTAATTTTTGCATGAGGTACTTTGTTATCTTCAATGGGAGATGAAAATCCATAGAGACTACTACTTAATATACTATGTTAATGTCGCCTCACGGTCCACTGACAAGGCTATCGTTTTGTTAAAAATGTTTATACTGTATTTAATTTATTGGTTAACAAAATAAACTATTATTATTATTACTATGTTAATGTATTTTATTTAACTTGACTTGTTTGTAAACTAAATGTTTTGTAATCAATTTTAACCCATTTCCCGACTACCTTCAAAGCTAAAATTTTAACAGAGTACACGATTTCCGATGACAATTTAACTTAATTAATTTACTATTTAATTTACAACTTTTCTTCTCTAGACTAGACCGTTTGACGTTTTTACGTAGTTACCTAGGACCAAACGCGCTGTTTAAATTTCTTCGAATTTGGCTCGGATGTTCCTTGAACTCATAATAATCAACGTATATGAGTTAAAAAATAAAATAAAAAAGCTTCTTTTTGGTTTTTAAAAATATTGCATGAATGTTTTTCAATTGATATATAGTTCAATATTATGGTTTTTTTAATTATTTAAAAAAAGAATAGATTTTTAAATTTATTTTTGAAATTTAGATTTTTAAATTTTTGAGATTTTTTTAATATTGAAGTTTTTAAAAGTAAAATATTCATTGGTTACTGAAAACTGTCCGTAAATTGTAAAATTAATTGAAAAAAAGAAAATTTAATAATTCCAAATCCATTGAAAGCTTGAAAAATGCAAATTGAAGTTAGTTTTGATTAGGTGTAAAAGAACAACAAATGGTTAAATGCAGACCCAGTGTTGCCCCTCACTAAAATACAGTGTTACCCTGGCTGCGCAGAGTTACAGAACTAACCTTGCAACTCGTTAAACAAGATTAAACAAAGACCCACCGTACAACTATCTCAAGTCAACACTGGTTTTGATTTACTTACCCCCCCCCCCTCTATAATCACCAATTTCACTTTAATTGTCCTTCAAACTTGCAATGCTTTAGTGCCTTTAACTTTAGTATTAAAGTGCAAAGTCGTGTTATAGTTTTGTATGGACTTATAGAATCTATTATTCTGCAGACGATAAATGAGGTTTTGGGATAGTTTTAGTCGAAGGCGTATCGTCTAGAAACTTAATTTAAGTATATTTTATACAGTTGACTTATGTTTTAAAGACAAATGAATTTAAATTTAGAGATAATAAGTATATCTTGAACTTCTAAAATTGATAACGACTAAATAAATAATAATCAAAAGCAACAACTGTAAACAAAACATAACCCAGGTTGTGTTCAACTGGTTAGCTTATCCCAAGAGCACAACAAATAACACTCGGTTTAAGATGGTTAGAGGTGGCTGTAACATTATTAGAGATCTAAATCATTTACAAAGAAATTAAAAACGGTCAAGTTCGAGGGGTAAATTTTACCATTAATTAGGTATAATTTTTCTTCCTTTAGGTATGTAGGTTACTTTAGGTTCATGTAGGCCGTTTCTATCTTAGGGTTTGCTGAGGAGACAATCTTGTGCCAGCCATCCTCTCAAAGTAGGCACAGTGTGCTAGAAGATGATTATAGAGAAGGGGCGAGAATAATGAAGACAACAAACTGCAGAAAAACTGTAAAATTGGTGATCAATGGAAGAACCATTGCAACAATAGTTTCATATCTAAAGAGGGTGGGACAGTTGAAAATTTCCAGAAAATGAGGAAGGAAAAGGGAGCATTTGGGCTTATTAGACTTTGGACAGCTAGATTCGGAGGTCTCGTCAACTTATATGAAGCACAAATTTAAGAACCCTTTGACAGCAACTTAAATCGGTGTAAGTGTACGCTCACCAACCCAAATCATAACAAAAAGGTTAAAAGTCCATAAAACATCTGCCTATAAGAAGAGTTATGAACGCGCACTAGCTAGGAAAAAGTTGGCTGAACTACAGTTTAAGGTGCCTTCTTGTAGGGTAACCTCACGAGTGATATTCCTTTGTCCAAAAGTTATTTAGACAAATGTATATTATCTCTGCAGTGAATAGAAATAACAAATATTATCTTCAAAGAATATAGAAGGAATTATGTCCTTAAAAAATTAGTCTAATAATAAATTTCGGCCAGGGGCACCGTAAATTGTAGTTCTACCAAAGTGTTAACAAAGAATTTTAGATGAAAATCCAGCAAAAAATTAAAAAGTTTAATAATAAAAATCAAAATTAGTTGACAAGGCCCTGGAGTGGAATCAACAAGTAAAGTAATAACATGGCAAGACCTTGACCACATGGAGGAGAACTTTGAAGAAGGAGCTAATAATGAAGAAAACACCTTAGCAGAATTACAGACAATAGAGTGAGGTTAAAGTTCTTCTTTCCAGCACTAAACCTCCCTAAGGATTAATGGAAATGAGTAAGTATTAGCGAAGAAAATAAAATAATTTCGTCAAATGGCAGTAAAGGCGGGAATACACAATACACATGTCGTCAAATTGGGGAAGTAGCTTGCATGCCAAAAGAGAGTGTTTGCCAGAAACTGGCATATCTTGGATTTATATTAAGTTTTTATCTGCTTGCTTGCCAGCTGCAGGCATGCCATTTAACATATCCACGTGCAAGTAACTGCTATGTTTTTGTTCAAGCTATAGGCATGTGTATCTCCGCCTTAAATATAGTGGGGTGGCGCAAGGATAGTTTTGAAGAGATGTGTAAAATTGCAAGAAAAAAAATAACTTTTTATATACTACGTTTTTTTAATTTTCTGCCATAAATCATAAATTTGAAACCTGTCAAAATGAATATTGTAAATATGGGATATGCCAAAGGAAATAAAATAACTCGCGGATTTTTTCCGAACTAATTTTCCATACAGCAAACTTTGCTGAAAATGAATTAAATTTTGCTCAAAGATGACTAAAAGTATTAAAATAATGCATTGTCATCGTGTTCTGAACTATTCTAAAGGTTTCATATGTCTAGCGACCCGGAAAGTTAGTTAGAAATCTATTGCAATATCTGTACTGAACAAACAAACAAACAAGAAAGCAAGCTAATAAAAACGTAGTAAAAAAAGCGTTGTGCAGCTCAGGTGCTATCAACTCGTATATCTGAGACTATTTAAATATTTGAGAGTATATATTCTAACTATATATGAGTAGTTAAGAAAATTGCTACTTTATTTTAAATTTATTGGGAAAAGACGCTTAAAAAAATATCCATCAACTAAATTTAGATTCAAAATCATAGACTGTAAAACTTGAAGAGACTATAATTTAAAATGATAAATTAAGAAGACCTCAAGACGATTAGAAAGACAAGTAGGAGTAGACTAAAAGACGCAGTAGCATCTGTTAGTTAGATTAAGTCTTTTTGAATGAAGAAATGTCTTTGGCATTAAGCAGCTTTAGAATGATATTGATTGACTAGGGAGCGCTTATGTTCAGTCAAAGTAATATTCTTTAAGATATAAGAAAAAACTAAAAATGAGATAAGATAAAAGTAATACAATAAAGAAACTAAAACTTAAAATTGTTCGTAACATAAAAAGAAATTGGTTACATTATTAAACTAAAGGTGAACTTTTATCCTTGGAGATAAAGAAGATGCTGGAAAAAACAATATTTACTTTGCTTTCTCTTTCCGGGAGCTTAGAGATAAAAAGTCAACAAGTAGGCGGCATTTAGAGATAGACAAGACGTCAGAGAGGGGTCAAACAAAATACTACACGAGTATTCATNACAACTCAGACTAACTTGCTCGTGTATATTTTCGGTCGCAGATCTCCGAAAACTTTCTGTTTTCGATTTTAAACAAAATTAGATTTATTGAGTCATCAATATCTCGAAACTTAAGTTCTTTCCTCTAAGAAAACGTCTCATACTTTGAGTGAGATTCGTATTTAAATTGGTAACATTTTAGATTAATTTAAAAATCAATGTATTCGAACCCTTTTGGAGAAATAATTCAGAATCCTTTTTCAGAGTTTTTTTAGGGGTTAGTGCCATCAAGTTTGGAGCTAAAATTGATTTTTCGGCTTCCCTTCAGGGTATGATTTTTCTGAACATGTATACATAAAATTTTATCAAAATCGGCCCAGTAGTTTAGGTTTATGTTAAGTAGGTACGTACGATATAAACAACAATAATAATAATAATTAGTTCACCAATCACCAATACATTTATTAGAAGAAGTCTCAACATATCTAATTAAGACGATATACATGTGAAGCAATACTGTAAAGGACTCGAGGCGAGCATTCAGTGTGAATTGTAAAACCACCCAAAACCCAGACTCATTTACAACCCTGCTTACATGTGTGGCAGGTTTGAAGGCAAAACAACTCGATGCCTCCAGAACACAAATTACTCACAACAAACTTTTATAAACCATTTTTTTTGGGACTCAAGGGACCTCAAAACGTGTCAATCCATGAGAATCTCGCTTAAAATCGAATCGTCGCGTCATCACAATATTTGAGAAAATTATATCAAAGGAACCAAACATTTAATTAGCAATGGGATTATGGGATCGCTATATTTTATGCACATAGAAAATTCGTCCAATTATATATAATATTATGAAATTATACCAAACTGGTTGGTAGAATATGTTTATTAGTCCCTATAGCCATACAAAATGAAAAAAATACGTCTCCATAATTGATCGGGGAGATAAGATAGAACACAAGAAACACAAAATCTCATGTTATTACAGAAACGGCGAATAAATAGAACTTTATAGTACCAACCACAAAATATAAATAATACTTCAAAGAAAAAACAAATAAATAACTCAAATATTATTTTTTAAAAAAATGTATGTGAGAAATTATAATTACAGCATGAAATTATAAAGATTCTCATTTTGTAATATCTCAGAAAAATAGATTAAGAAAGTTTAAAATATGTTTAAAGTAAAAATTTAAAAAAAAAAAAAAAAAATGAAATATTAGTCACAACAATTGATAAGAAAGAAGAAAGAAATTCACAGAAGTACAAGTGAAAAGAGATTAAATTAAAATGTGAGAGGTTGATTAATTCAAAGCAATGCCAAAATATTTTTATGTTTCTAGACGAGATTTTAACAAGACAACGAATTATTATTCGTTTTCAAAGATGTTTTTTTAAAAAAAATTATCTCGTATGTATGATTGTTGCAAAAAAAAAAAAAAAAAAAAAAAAAAGGCTGAGTAAAATAATAAGGGGCTCAGTGATTAATTAGCTATACTAATAATGGCACAGCTTCACAAACTCAACTCTAAAAGAAAATCAAAGTATCAAAGCAAGATAATTCTAAAGAGATTTACGAAGTAGAAAGAGATTTAAAAAAATAAAATAAAAACATAAGAATGATATAAATGAGATTAATATCCACAGGAAATCAAGGCTTAAACACAGAAAATGTTGCTTTGATGTCACTAAATATAAAATTTGTGTGTTAATCCAAAGTGTGATGGAACTTACTGATCTGTTACACAATATAACAAAATACACAAAAATACCAATTTGTGTGGCACGGACGAATATTCCAATGAGTGTATATAATAGGTTGATCCACATATTATAATATATATGATCCACATATTATTAAAATATGATACACATATTTTTTTTTATTATTGAGCATCTGTGGGCTACTTTAAAGAAACTTATTTTTTATTCAAAAATTAATAAGTAGATAATTTTAATGATATTGGTGTTGATTAAGTTTCACTTTTAATGCGTGAGAGCCTCACACATATTTCTTTATTTGTTACCAACAAAAATAATGGTTTGTTTTGATTTTATAGAGTT
>KZ651789.1:27110-37135 GCA_001010745.2 Gerris buenoi
AACCACCTCCGACCATCTCTAACCACCTCTAACCACCTCCGACCATCTCTAACCACCTCTAACCACCTCCGACCATCTCTAACCACCTCTAACCACCTCCGACCATCTCTAACCACCTCTAACCACCTCCGACCATCTCTAACCACCTCTAACCACCTCCGACCATCTCTAACCACCTCTAACCACCTCCGACCATCTCTAACCACCTCTAACCACCTCCGACCATCTCTAACCACCTCTAACCACCTCCGACCATCTCTAACCACCTCTAACCACCTCCGACCATCTCTAACCACCTCTAACCACCTCCGACCATCTCTAACCACCTCTAACCACCTCCGACCATCTCTAACCACCTCTAACCACCTCCGACCATCTCTAACCACCTCTAACCACCTCCGACCATCTCTAACCACCTCTAACCACCTCCGACCATCTCTAACCACCTCTAACCACCTCCGACCATCTCTAACCACCTCTAACCACCTCCGACCATCTCTAACCACCTCTAACCACCTCCGACCATCTCTAACCACCTCTAACCACCTCCGACCATCTCTAACCACCTCTAACCACCTCCGACCATCTCTAACCACCTCTAACCACCTCCGACCATCTCTAACCACCTCTAACCACCTCCGACCATCTCTAACCACCTCTAACCACCTCCGACCATCTCTAACCACCTCTAACCACCTCCGACCATCTCTAACCACCTCTAACCACCTCCGACCATCTCTAACCACCTCTAACCACCTCCGACCATCTCTAACCACCTCTTACCACCTCCGACCATCTCTAACCACCTCTAACCACCTCCGACCATCTCTAACCACCTCTAACCACCTCCGACCATCTCTAACCACATCTAACCATCTCTAACCACATCTAACCATCTCTAACCACCATCCACCTTCAACCACTCTCCAACCACCTCTAACCACCTCTAACCACCTCAAACCACCTCCAACCACCTCTAATAATCTTTAATTATTGACATCAAGATGCAGAACACCATGTATCCCAATGTATAACCTCTAACCAATATTTATTTAATTTAGAAAAATTGTAACTAAGGAAGGAAAATATTATGCCTTATCTTAATCTATACGATAGTTAAGTTTCTTTGTTTCGACAAGAAAATAGAAGAGAACCGGCGTCAAGTTTAAGTAAAGGCAGAGAGAGGACTTAGGACACCCAAATTCCAACTTTCAACTTTAACCATTAAGTCAAAAACTTTGTCTTTAGCAAGAAAAGGACCTTTGACAAAACCGAGAAAAGCACAAGAGTAATTTTGAAGTCACCCTTCTTCCTTTTTTACAATGTTTTAACCCCCTCAAAATAGAACAAACCAAACTTCGGAAAACCTCTTTCCCATGTTAAATCATTAATTTTCATTTATTTGACCTTGATAAATGACAAATTTGTCGTATTTATAAAGCCTCGTACAAACCTAACGCTCATTCGCAAACAGGGTTTGCAAACGTTTGCAAACAACCACAAACACGACGTCCACACCGGACGCGCATTCAGGACAAACAGAAGTTTGCAAACGTTTGTCCTTGTACCCATTAATTCTTCATTATTTTCGTATTCACTACAGCATCATTATTGATTATTATTTCTATAAAACGAAACGCTAAAACATAAAGAAATTTCATACAAATAGAAATCTGTTCTTTTGGTGGGAAAAATATAAATACCAATGTATAATATGGTCTTACGCGAGCCCATAGAGTAGGCTCAGACCCGTCATAGGCCTGTGCCTTTAGTAATATGCTTGAAAGGAATATAATTATTTATAAAAATAGTATAACACATTTTTGAAATTTTATGTCATCTATATATTTATCTATTTAATATAGTATTTTTAATCTTGGATTTATATCAACTCATCTCTTTTACTATACGCATTCTCTTTCATTTACATGAAACAAATATATGGTAAAAAAATTGATAATATTAGTTCAATTACTATTTATTAATTCGTATATATTATTAGTTATTAGATGCTATAGTCATAAATAATAGGAATGAAAAAATATAAATTTCAAGTCAAACCACAGTCTGATTGCAAATGCTCAAGGAATTTGCTCAAAACGCGTCCACACCAAACCTCAACACAATCAGGAAACATCCTTTGACGTTCCGACTCTACCCGGAGCACCCGCGAATACAAACAAGCATTCGTTCGTGCGCGCGGTGCCGTCCACACCGGCCGCGCATCCCTATTTGCAAACAAGATACGTGTGGACGCAGCTTCAGAAACTACAAATAGGTTTCATACAGCCGATTGAGCACCGGCTTGACCCGCTATAATATATATTGTTGTATAAGCCCTTAAAATTTGTTTTCGTAAGCCCTTTGGCAAGTGTGAGTGGCTCCACGTGCTGTTGCGTCACATATTATTATTATTAGAAAGGGTTGAAAGTCAAACTTGCTCTTATCGTTTTTTTTTGTTTTTTTTTTTTTACTTTTCATAAATATTTCTGGAAAATTAAGTTTACTATAAGTTATAGCGATAATTGAATGACATGGATTATTAGAATATTATGTATTTAGAATATTAGGATGCTACCTAATGGTAGCACCTTTATCGTACATTACCCTAATTCAGTACATCGGTTGAGGGTGCGTGAATGATATTAGCAGGTCTCAAGCCATCTTCAGCCAACGCGACGTCGTCGGCGTCCGCTGAAGATGGTCAGGGATATGGATGGATGCTATGGATTTGATTAAAGGATTGCAATGGTGAGGATGGAATATTAGGATGCTAACCAATGGTAGAAATCCTCTCTCAGTACATCGGTTAAGGGTGTGAATTATATTGGCAGCTCTCAACCCCTTTTCAGTCGACACGACGGGGTAGATGATCAGGGAATTTGAGAGATGCTATGGTTGATTAAAGGATTGGGATGGTGACTAAAGCTTACATAAATATTTTAAGTGTGAAGAAGCAAGGTCATAAATCAAGCAATAAATAAATATAGCAAGGTCATTAAAAGGAATTTTAAGGTCGTGCTGGAATGTGAGGTTAGAAAAATATGACAGGGAATTGGTAATATTTTGAAGGATCATTGATTGACGAGCGAAGCGAGTAGGGGGCAGAGCCCCCTAGTTTACTAAAAAAATAAGAAAATTATTAATTTAAATAAAAATTTCATTGTTTAATGATTTATTAATGTATTATTGTTAATATTAAACTCTAAGATACGTCGCTCTTTATCCTTACACCGAAAGAGAATTTAAAATTTACATAAAAGTTAAATTAAGTACAAAATGTCTATTAACTTAAACGTCTATTAATACGCCTACGTCTGCTAACAAAGAAGAGGAAACGCTTTTAGAAATAAGATAGTTGGGGTGAATGTAAAAGTGAATTGAATTACCAATGAAATGCCCTCAAATAGATTAAAGTCGTTCTTTTGAACAAGGTTCCACGTAATTCACTTTGTAACTAAGTTCTACGTAACAAATAGGTTATAAATAGATTTATTTTAACAGTTTAGAAGTTGACCCATATTTTAGCTGATAACACAACTAAACCTTAAAAACAAAACTGATACATTACTTACAAGACACGTTTAAAAACATCTAAAAGTATCGAAATTTGGTATACATATTTATAATTATTTAAATACGAGCTCGCCGGAGGAAACGAAAGCACTGGGTCAGTGATCGTTCTGAAGATCAAAATATGAGTTGCCCTCGAAATAAATTCATAGACAGAAATCAGTTTCAGATATTATGAATGGTCTCGCGCTCAGAGTAAGGAAGGAGTAGAGTTCATTGCAGAGCTATTATCAGTAATGTAGGAAATAATGTCATTTCTTTCAAAGAACCTGGGAAACTGCTCCCGGAATGAGACAGTCCAAGGTATATATTTCAGGACCATCTGATAAAGTTACTAGAACTCTATTGGTCCTTAACAGGGTCAATTGTCATCTTATGACTGGATTTATAACCGGTCACTGTCGTCTCAACAGACACTTGCAGCTGCTAGGCTTGGTTGAAAGTCCCACCTGTCGGCTGTGTGGAGAGGAAGATGAAACTCCTATTCACCTACTAAGCTGCTGCCCAGCGTTGGCTCATCTTAGATGGCAAACCTTTGGATTGTCAATTATTCTTCCCTTAGATGAGTTTAGGGGACTGGCTCTGAACAGACTACTGACTTTTTGTGAGTCTGTCAGTCTGCTCATACTAAAGAAGAATCACGGAGAGAATTCTTCACTACCCCGGTTTTGCTGAATGGACCCACCTAAGTGGTCTATATTTTTGGGTTTTATACCCCCCGGGGAATAAAAATGTAATTTCTTCATACCCAGGAGTTAAAGCAGAAGCGAAAGATGCACCTGTGTATTTGGTGTTTGATCTTCAGGGTCATAGTGAAACTCTTTTTGAAGGGAACATGCAGGTTTTAGTTCCAAATAAAAATGTTAATTAGCATATTTATACCATAGACAAAAATATTTGTACTTAGTACAATAATATACTTGTAGCAGTGCACTGCAAGTAATGAACTCGTCCAAGATACAAGTGTGGCTGGTGATTACATGGTGATACATCGTGAGGACACTCGTTGAGACTAGTTAACAGCTAATATCCTTGAGTCAAGTGCATAGTTCCCTCTTCAGATAATAGATAGCGCTTATAGTGTCGATTGTTTCAAACAGCGTCCTCTCATCTTTGTCAATTTAGTTCAAGTACCCAGCACTAGAGCTCGTTTGTATAAACGATATTTTGTCTTTTTAATGTCGCAAATTATTTTTTTTAGAGGATCCTGTTTTTGATTTTTATTTATTAAAAACGAGATGAGAGGTAAACGGCGTTTAATAGTTGTTAATAAAATAGTGCATTACGCGTCGAGTGCGGAAAGTAGCAATTTGCATGCAAGTGTGGAGTTAATAGAAATTTTTGAGAGTTATTAGAAATATTTCTCTCGACTTTTCCCCTTTATAACCATATTTCTTTGTCTCCTGTTACTCTCGGAGGTCATGTTTTCACGTTTTGTAATATTTTCTTTTTTCTTTTACCCATAATTCATACTAACAACAAAATCTTAAGGTATTATAACAAAATAACAGACGATTTAACTCTACGAAAAATACAAAATTCATCCATTCACGAAACTTTTTGACTTTATGTCATTTACATAAGGATTATGACTTTTTCTTGGCACAAAAATAACATATATATAAAGGGAATCTATTTAAAAGTCTAAAAAGTCTCTATTTGAGACATTATTTTAAAATTTAATGAGGAGGTAAATTTGGAATTTTGAGATTAGAATTATACCAAATGATAACCGTATTATCTCGCTGAAACGAATGAAAAATCTTACATCTCATTAATAAAAGGTACATCTCATTAATAAAAAGTACATTTCATTAATAAAAGGTACATCTCATTAATAAAAGGTACATCTCATTAATAAAAGGTTTCTCATTCGTTTTAGCGAGATAAAATACAGTTATCATTAGGAACAATTTGTGCAGTTAATTAAAACTAATCTTATAATACAAACTCTAAGAGGTATTCAATTTAATTTTAAAGAGATATTATTAAAACTATTATGCATCGGCCGGGAATCGAACCCGGGTCGCCCGCGTGGCAGGCGAGCATTCTACCACTGAACCACCGATGCTGATAAGAAGATTATATGGAATATAAAATGCTAGATTATCACAACTTCTATTCATCGTACTTTCACTGGCAAACCTTTGGATTGCCAATTCTTCCCTTAGATGAGTTTAAGGGACTGGCTCTGAACAGACTACTGACTTTTTGAAAGTCTGTCAGTGTGTTCAGACTAAAGAAGAATCAGGGAGAGAATTCTTCACTACCCCGGGTTTGCTGAATGGACCCACCTAAGAGGCCTATGTCTCTGGGTTTTATACCCCCCGGGTAATAAAAATGTAATTTCTTTGAATACTCAGGAGTTAAAACAGAAGCGAGAGATGCTCCTGTGTATTTGATGTTTGATCTTCAGGGTCATAGTGAAACTCTTTTTGAAGGTAACATGCAGGTTTTAGTTCCAAATAAAAATGTTAATTAGCATATTTATATCATAGACAAAAATATTAGTACTTAGTACAATTATATACTTGTAGTATTGCACTGCAAGTAATGTACTCGCTCAAGAAGTGTGGCTGGTGATTACATGGTGATATATCTCGCTGGTGATTACATGGTGATACATCGTGAGGACACTCGTTGAGACTAGTTAACAGCTAATATCCTCGAGTCAAGTGCATAGTTCCCTCTTCAGATAATAGATAGCGCTTATAGTGTCGATTGTTTCAAACAGCGTCCTCTCATCTTTGTCAATTTAGTTCAAGTACCCAGCACTAGAGCTCGTTTGTATAAACGATATTTTGTCTTTTTAATGTCGCAAATTATTTTTTTTAGAGGATCCTGTTTTTGATTTTTATTTATTAAAAACGAGANCAAGAGTTACTTTCAAATCAAACAACGCCTTGATGTACCTAAATCTTGATATATATCTACAAAATACCATTTGTTCTACTATCTATTCAAGATTATAGAACCACTATCATACCAATATCTATCGACAACTTGTAATCTCTCTACACCTAGATATATTATCAAATAAAGAATAAAGTTAAATAATCACTAAAATATAAAATATCTTGTTTTTATAGTCATTGCTATTTAATTACTACGGTGTTATTAGCTTGCTTTCTTGTTTGTTTCTTTGTTTATCCAGTATAAATCTTGCAATCGATTTTTAACTAATTTCCCGAGTAGCTAGACATTTGAAATTTATAGAGTAGCTCAGAACACGATGCCAATGCATTATTTTAATACTTTTATCCATATTTCATCAGAATTTAATTCGTTTTCAGTAAATTTTGCTGTATGGAAAGTTAGTTCGGAAAAAAACCGCAAGTTATTTTATTTGTTTTGACATGACCCATATTTACAATCTCCATTTTGAGCACCAGCGAGGGTATTAAAACCACACGATCAAAGCAAAATTCAGTTTTTGCACGAGTTGCGTACCGTAGTTTATCAACCATTGTGGATTTTAATGATAAATACAGAAAGAAAATAATAAACTTCCTGTGTGTAAGTTCATATTTCTCTTTTGATTAAGTTAACATAAATTCAATAGTTGTTTTTGGGCCGAATTAATTATCTTGGGAGGTGTATTATTCTCCTCATTTTCGTCGGGAACATAAAAAAAAATGTTCGTTCCTCAGAATGATCACATAGCTTCCATTACATACACAAGCAAAATTGCGAGCATAAGGGAATGCACTTGCCACATTTGTAACAAATTAAGTTTTGTTGTTTTAATTTAATTAGAGATCATACGATTCTAGGCTAATTAGAGATTAGAAGCAGAGAATTAAAACGTAGGACAAGATGAGACCTGTTTAAAAACACCTTGCTACTTGCAACACAAGAGATCCTCAAACTTGTCGTATGTGAAACCTTAACAAAACCAGAAGAGATGGCAAAACACTGAATCTGTTAAGCTCACGTCGAGCTCATTTTCAAACTTGAAACATGCTAAGTCTAAAGAATCCAAACACGAGTCAAAAACTTAAAAAACAACATCTTGTTAGTCTATCTTTGAGCTTCGTTTTTGAGCTTGAGCTCTGTCCTGGTAATATAAAAGAATAAAGCAAACGTAAGATTAGGCGAGGTGTTAAAACTCATTTAAATGTTCTAAAAGAAATTAGTTACATAATAGAATTAATTAGGGACACATTATCCTCCTTATGGTAAACACATCTTCATTTTATTTTCTCATATACCTAGTATAAATTTGTACGTCTATATCAACACAGGGTGTTTTGCAACCAGACAAAAGGTGATACGAAACCTAAAATGCAGCTAAAATAGTTATATATGCTATCTTTTTTCCGTTCTGGAGTTATTGAGTTCTAAAATAAGCATTAAATTGAGTTTTCGAAAAATCGTCTGCTATATCTTTAACAACATGTTATTATTAACAAACTAATACAGCTGAAGAATCGTGGTATGTACCATTTTAAAATCAGATTTTTTTAGGAGGGAAAATTCTGTTGTATAATAATATTAAATTAAGTAGCAATAAAAAAATGGGTCTTGCTTATGAGGTTTCTTGCTCGGGTTGTCCAGCGAAGTACGTAGGAGAGACTAGACAGACTTGGAGGAACAGGAAAAAGCAAAATGAAGCAACATTTAGATCAAAAGAAAACAAGACGGCATTGGCTGAGCATTCTAGTGAAACTGGTCCATGCATTTGATTTTAATAATACAAAAATACTTATTAATGAAACCAACTTCAAGAAAAGGTTGACACTAGAAGCAATACATATAGCTAAACAAAGAAATAGTATAAATTATAAAAAAGACTGTCGGGACATGAATAGAATATATGCGTATTGTAAGATCAAATTGGATTTATGTAAATGCATATTATTTACTATGTAAAATTAAAAAACTTATTATGCAGTTACCATTTTAAATGAATCTGGGTTTTATAGAAATGTTACCGTTTTACTATCAAATGAATATTGTGATAAGATTTGTTGTTATAACCATGAATTAAGATAATAATAGGTAAGAAGGTTTTCAACTAGTCTTATTTGTTATTAAGTAATCACAATCTAGGTTAAAGTAACAAATTAAATAAGGTGTTTGATTAGTTTGTAATTTATTGTAGATGCTTGAGAAGGACTCGAAAGGGAGTCGAAATATAGCAAAATTTGACAACATTAGATAGAGAGTTTTCTTTATTAATACATCCCTTAAGACCCAAAATCTCCGAACTAATATATTTCTTGATTTGACCTAGGGGTATGAATTTTCTGAATATATCTGCCAAATTTCGTCGTGGCCATTTTTTTCTTTTGGGTTTTATGTGTCTAGACGACAGACATTTTTTTTATAAAATCTCTTATTTGCCTTAGTACGTGTAAATCCATCTAAAATTAAAATTTACGCGCTGACACCATAATTTCTCTTTACATACACTACTCATATGTGAGAGAGAAGAAAAGGGAACGGTGTTGTAAAAACCTAATGGTATGTCTAGAGGTAATTACAGTCTATAAGATTAAAGTTGGCACAATCGAAGGCGGGAAACAACAAACGTGGAGGTAGTTTTGGGGTTATAAAAAGGGAAAATCGGTGTTGCCATGTTATATTTTTTTTTTGTGGAACAAGGGTAGAGTAGAGCATTTTTTTTTCTGAAGTTGCATTCAACATGGGGGACCAATAAAATCGTTTCCCTCAAAAATTTCCCGCCTTTTGATTGTGCCAACTCTAATCATATAGACTGTATACGAAATATATTATTAACTTACGTCCAGTGTAAAGCCAAGAATAGCATATAACAGTACTCACCTGAAATCAAATAAAATTAACTCAAATTAATTATATGTAAATACATTTAAAATCAAATAAATACTAAACTACACACGTATAAGGTAGTTATTATATAAGTGAATTGGTGCAAAAAGCAAGCCAACAGTGTGCCTACTATAAAACTCCTAATAAATCACTTCTCTCCGTACATACCGTAAAATCGGTCAAAGCTGGAAACCTGCTGAGGTGGAATGTTTTCCTATATACAGTAGGGTGGGTCAAAAAAACACTTTTTTTGATATCGTAACCACCGTACCTCTAAAAACTTGCCATTTCATGTGAAAACCCCGAGGAAAAAATTTGAGCCAAATTGGGCCCCCCCCTAGGTCTCCCGCTGGGGGGTCAAAGTTATGGAATTTTTGAAAACACGCGATTTAAACTAGTTATTTTTGCTTTTTCACTATGTTAAACATTATTAATCTATATTTAAGGCATATTTATATAATCTACAATTGTTATTGTATAAGAAAATGCCTTTATGTGCTAAAAATAAATAATAGGCTGTAACATAACAAATGACATACATAACAATTAAGGTAAAAAACACAAAACATCAAATTTAACTATTTTTCAATTTTGGGTTGCAACTCCTATATATTTTTGACTTATAATGCTACAATTCAAAAATAATTACCAGAAATTAC
>KZ651789.1:147018-158208 GCA_001010745.2 Gerris buenoi
TGTATATATATACTTAGTGTAAACTTTTATGTCTTCTTATCGACAATATGGATTCTTTATTTTTTCTTCAACATCTAATGGGAATAATCTTGAATAATTTTGACCGTTTTTTTTTTTTTACAAAAACAATATTTATAATGTAATAAAGATTTTATTTTATTTAATATTGGTTTTATTAAACGTAGATTATAGTTCTAAGATTATTCTAAAGATATTTTCAATCGTTTTACATTTATAAGAGACATCTTAACTATTACAAGTTTTCATGTAAAAATAATAATAATAATAAAAATGTCAATTTGACGTAAAAAAATCCATGTAGGGTAATCTTCAAGCCAGTTAGGTTAGTAGAAAATGAATATTATAATGGCGTATGGCGGAACTTTATATGTTAAAGTTTAAAAAATAAAGTTGTTATAAATGGTTAATGTCTTAATATGTGTTAAATTAAATAAAAAATGTTGATGCCTGTATTATAGTAATTAATGTATTTAATAAATTGTTTCTAGCTTATGAATGACACAAGGAGGGGTCGAAATATCGCAAAAGGGAGCGTTTTATTTTTCCCTTAAGACAAAATATCAACTAATTTAAAAATGTTGTTTTTTGTGTGAAATTCAATAAAAATGCCTGTATAGTAACTACAGTCTATAAGATTAGAGTTGGCACAATCAAAAGGCGGGAAAATTTTGAGGGAAACGATTTTATTGGTCCCCCATGTTAAATGCAACTTCAGAAAAAATATGCTCTACTCTACCCCTGTTTCACAAACAAAATATAACATGGCAACACCGATTTTCCCTTTTTATAACCCCAAAACTACCTCCAAGTTTGTTGTTTCCCGACTTCGATTGTGCCAACTCTAATCTTATAGACTGTAATGTATTTAATAAATTGTTTCTAGCTTGAGAATGACCCAAAGAGGGGTCGAAATATCGCAAAAGGGGGCGTTTTATTTTTCCCTTAAGACCAAAAATCAACTAATTTAAAAAAATGTTGTTTTTTCCGGAAAACGAAACCTAAATTATCAAAATATAGTCCACTTTATTTGCTGACACAAATAAAGGAAATGTTACTTTTTATTCCTTTTTTTCTTAGAATTTATTGTATGAAAATTTAATAAGAGCGTGTTATTATTTGCTTTGCCCCAATTTTCCAAGAGCAATATAAGATACGAGGAAATATTACATAAACAAGTTATAACTGCTTCCCTGGGAAATGTGAACAAGTGAAAAGTTTTCTATTGTCAGGCGCCATCTTGAAGAAAAACCAAGGAAATGGATACAGACCCATCAATTTCCACGATAAACATCACTTACTTCCTATTTCAAATTCAAACTGTCTCCTTAATTTCATTTTTATTTCAGAGTTTTTATTACCAATAGGGAACTTTTTAATATTTATTAAGGTATAACAATGAAAAGAGTTAAAATTATATTATGGTTTAAGGTGGAGTATCAATACGACGACTGAAATAACTTTATTATATCTTGAATTCAGAAATTCTCAGACAGAAATCTTATAAAGCCTAGTCCACTCTAGTAGGCATGTTGCTCGATTTTGGTCTCTGAAACGGTGTCTAGGGATTTGTCTATAGACATCGAGTATAGACATCGAGTATAGACCAAAAATCGCATGTCTATGGTTTTCCGTTCGAAATGGATGTAGACCAATGGCGGCTGGTGAAACATTGACTTGGGGATTCAAATCTACTGGGGGGACCGGGGGCCCTCCCCCGGAAAAAAATGGCATATTAAACTTTCAAATTGCCACTTTTAGGCCCTTTTATTGAATAAAAATTTGGCTAATTAGGCTGGATAAAATCGGGTTATAAATTTGATGATAAATCGTTGGAATATGAAATTTATAATAAACCGTTTCCCTCATAACGTTTTTCCCACATGAGGTAGATAGAAAAAGTATAGTTTTTCTTTTTTTTTTGTAATATATGTTAGGAATATATGAATTGAAACAACTGCTTTTCTGGTAAAGTTGGACTTTTTGCATTTGAACAAACAATAAATATTTACAAAAATTATGTACAATAAGTGTGAACATACATATTTTTATTTTTAGGATGATTTAAAACCGACCTTGCTTCAGAATATAACAGCGGAGTCACTGCTTAGTTAACTCCTGTACTGTGTGTGCTATGAGGTAGAGGTGTGACGGTGACGTGAAACAGGGTCCAAGGGCCCAAGGTTGTTCCACACTCGGCTAAGTTCGGATTCCTTCGGGTGGCGTCGGAAGTTGAACTGCACCGAGTTTGCAGTTCCATGCGATGTTATACCGGCATGGCCCCCTCCCCCGTCCTTTACCGCCACGCTAGGCTAAAGGGGTTCATACATTGAGTCAGTTCAACTGAATCATTCATTTGAACTGGGCGCTGTTATCGATGCTTCTTGAGCCGCGCATTGTAACTCCCTGCTGCATTTTCACTCTATTTTATTAGATTTATGAACTAAATATTTATATACATCAAAATATTGTGTTATTAAATATCTGCTAGGGGGTTCACTGAACCAGTGAACCTAAGCACGAGCCGCCACTGATGTAGACATGGTGCAACGGTGGACTCGTTGCGCAACGTGTCTACAGTGTGGACGCTAGACCTAGACAATGGACCTGTCTCAGCAGACGTCTACGTCTATAGACATGTTGAGCAACATGTCTATAGACTGTCTATTAGACCGTCTATAGACATGTTGTACAACGTGTCTACTGGAGTGGACTAGACTTAACACATCAGGGAACTTTATAGGTTCTTTGTCCGGGTGTCTGTATTGTAGGGCTGTTCAGTAGTATGAGCCCTTTGGCAGTCGTAGTCCGTAGGTCCATTACGGGCTGTTGAGCCGAGTTAATTAGTTTCTCTGTCTGTCAGTCCAACATTTTTGAGAACCAATATTTACTAGAAAGTATAAATAAATAAATATAAATAAATCTTTATTTGTAGAGACTATACAGAATATAGTATTACATAAGTCAAAATTACATCAATAAATACGCACAGAGAACTAATGCCAAATTGCCATGATATAGTTTGATTTAAAATAAAAACTACAAACTAATATCACATTTATAAATAAATTAAAACTTAAAACTACCTACAAACTAATATCACAAGACTTACATGCCAGACTTAAAACTAAAATGTTATCTACTCGGATATTCGATACATTATAAGTACTTAAATCTAATATCACATGTATTCCCATGATCTAATTTGTTGGGACAACACAAACATATTGTGACGCCGCGCATTCCGCGCCTTCCCTTTTCTAGTACCTTGCCTTTGACCGGAGTTTTAAGCACCCGGGGCGCTGTGCGCATGTCTCTCGTTTTCGAGGCATTCCCCCTTCTTCTCGACTCTGATGGTCCGCCATTGGAGTCAGTGCTGGGCCTGGTTTTGGAGGAAGAGGGGATCTAAGACTGGGAGCACCACTCACCTTATGATTATTTTATTTTAAATTAAATTCACCCCCAGGCCATTTTCTCCAAATTATGTAACTTATTGTTTTTAATGTAACTTCACATATCTCCTAGAAAGGCAGCTATCACACCTTCTCCCTGCAAGTTAAGGGTAAGCCTTATGATATATTATATTATTTATGATTCAGAAAAATATATGAAATAGAAGCTTCACTTGATCAAGAAAATGTGAGTTGAGTTCTTTATTTCGACAGCAGCCGTTGAACCCATTGAATCACTGTAGAACTTATTTGAAACGTTAACTCTAGCCTTCCACTGCTTAGCACCTGCTTAGAAAAGAGAGTAGCGTTTCAATATAAATAAATAATTGTACTATCTAAATAAATTAAAATATTCCTCTATACTATAAATAGGGTTATTAACAAGAAATTCCTTGACGATTCTGCAGAAATCCTCGTATTTCAGCTTTTTCACAGAATCCTCTAACCTATTAAATAATAATAGTCCCAGATTCTGGTGACCAGTTCTAGACTTATTCAGTCTGTGTTTAGTAAGCAGCAAGTCAGTCTTATTTCTGGTATTATAACAATGCTGGTCCTCCAAAGTAGCAAAGTCCTTTATATTTAATTTGATAAACTTCAAGCAATTGTATATATAAAGATTATAAAAAGTAAGTATGCTGAGTTTTTTAAACAATGGTTTACAGTGAGCATCCCTTGCAGCTCCTGATAAGATTCTTATGACATTCTTTTGTTTTAAGAAAAGTTCATTTGCCTCAGCATGTCCCCATAAAATAATACCATAAGTTAAATGGCTCTCAAACAGAGCATGATATGCTGACTTCAATGAAGAGGCATCTAAGTAATTTTTGAGAGACCTTACATGAAAAACTCTTGAGGACAGCTTTTTTGCTAGCGAATATACTTGTTTGATTTAAAAGAACTTAGGGGGTAGTTCATAATTAGACTATTATTGGTCCCTTATTCTTTTCATCCTTCACCACCAACTGGCTCTCTTAGTTTCACATTCACATGCGCAGAGCGTTGTTAAAGTTTGTGTCCCTGAGAGATAAAACATATTTAACAGTGACAATCAATCGCCTGCAGCAAAAAGAACGAAGCCCGGGTTCACCGTATCTTTGGTTATAGAACTCGTAACTTTTAGGCTCAATGTGAGTTTTATCTCCCAGTGTCTGGACTTTATAAAAGTCAAAGGAAAGTTTCTGGAGTCTGGACTTAACAAAAGTCAAAGGGAAGTGTCTGGACTTAACGAAAGTTTGGACTTAATAAAAGTCAAAGGAGAGTGTCTGGACTAGTCGAAAGTCCCCCGTAGAAAGAAATAAATAAAGGTTACCATGCAACATGTTCTGATGTAGGAAGGTATAGATGCAGTTTGGCCAGGCTCGACCAGTCCGCTGAGATTACCAGTAGTGTTGAATCCAAACAGGTACGAGACATTGTTCTCCCCTGAGGCCGAAATCATAGGCTAACACCTCCTGAAACACAACCAACAAACATAGTTAACTTAAACTGAATGGAAAACCGCATACACTCTGGACGAAACAATTAGAGCGAGACCGAGCCGAGAGTTTTTGTATTAACACTGAATGCGAGACCGAGCTGATCGGCCGATTATCTACACCTACCAGTCCGCGTTCAACCGTTTACTATGCGTTTTCGGCGCCGAAAACGATTAGCTAACAAAAACGCTCGAAACAAATCGCTTGGGTCGGCTCGGTCTCGCTCGGACGGTGTCGCACAGCGTTTAATGTGAATAGCCCCACGCTAATACATGTATTTGTTTCTCAAGCGGAATCAGCCTCGCTCGGTCTCGTGCGCAGTGTGAAAGCTGCCTTAGTCATGGGTGTTTTTCGGCTGCTATAGTTGTCGACAGTTAGTTAGTAGATAGGCTCCAGTCAAAGGATCGTCCCGTAGAAATGAAGGATAGCGTGGAAGAGTCCAGAGTAAATTAATTTCTTGTGTTATGTATGTTGTGCATTGAAAAAGGAGGTACAATTTTTCCAAAACTAATTGAAATTAAAGGTTTTTACTTTTGAGTGATCCTCAGCGTTCTCAATGTCTATTTAGTTTGGAGTTGTTATCCACAATGTTATAGTGACTACATCTCGGTCTTTCTTTAATAATATTCCTAGTTAGCAAGAACCTGTCACTAATTGCAGAAAACAACCCGTCAAACATGATCACATCCAATTTCAACAGCTTGGTTTTCCGGTGAAATCCACGTCACGAAGGGGATGAAGTTCGACGTTTCGCTTCCACCACTGGAAGCATCTTCAGGGGTGTGGTACATCGTGTACGCATCAAGCAAACATCACGATGCACCACACCCCTGAAGATGCTTCTAGCAGTGGAAGCGAAACGTCGGACTTCATCCCCATCGTGACGCGGATTTCAGCGGAAAACCAAGCTGTTTATTACGAGTCTACCCGCGGAAGCACCAAGTTCACATCCTATATCGCTTCACTCCTAATATTAATGCTGCTAAGCAATAGTTGTTAATTGTAGAAACGGACCACCGTTTTCACTTTATTACTTGTTTTAGCTTTCCAATTTTTCCACTTATTTTGGCCTGGGTGTTGAGAAACTACAGCAATATGCCACTTAAGCGAATACGGTGTGATCAATAGTGTAAATCAAGCATGTGTGAGCGATGTAAATCAAGCCATATAAGATATATAATGCGTGGGGTCGAATCAGTGACCTCGAGCATTATTTATAAATGGCCGAGCAGAAGTAACAGTTGCCTGAATGATCACGATTACTCAAGCTACTTAAGGTAAAAAGTCATAAGTCCTAATTAGGGCTAAAAATGAGACAAATAAAGCAAGCGATAAACAACGCAAAGTACTCTACAAGCTGTGCTGACCTTGAATACGAAATATGGTGGGAGAGCGAACGACTTAAATATTCTAAATATCTTGAATGTCTTCACGTCTTAGACTGATTTACGCAGTAGGTAATACAGTCGACTCTCGATAATTCGAAGTTGGAGGGACCTCTAAAAAACTTCGTATTATCAAGAGTTCGAATTACCAAATTGTGGGACCAGAGAAACGTGTAAGGGGCAGGGTAAAAAGTTACCCGGGTAAGTGAGAAAGCGATACTGTAAAAACATGTTCAGACGTGTCTCTCCATGTTCGAATTGTCGAGAGTTGGGGAGAGCAACTTGGAATTGCAGCGTGTCGATGTCTCCACTCTTACAGAATTTTACTTCGAATTATTGAGTGTACCAAATTGCATTGTTTTTCTTCGAAATACCGAGTTTTTCTAGGGACCGAGCATTTGCTTCGAATTATTGAGAGGTTCGTATTAATGAATGTTTGAATTATCGTGAGTTGACTGTAGTACAATACGCGTCTTATGCGAAAAGTACCATTTTGTGAGTTTGCATCCGAGCGATAGTGAGGGTAGTAAAACCACACGAGCAAAGCAAAATTTAGTTTTTGCACGAGTTGCGTACCGAACTTTATCTAAGTTTGTTGGATTTTAATAATAAAGACAAACAAAATAATAACAATAATAATAATAATAATAAACTTCCCATATTTCTCTTTTGATTAAGATGCCATTAATTCATTAGTTGTATTTTGTGTCGAATTAATTATTTCGGGAGGCGTATAATTCTTTTTATTATCGTCATAATCACTGAATGTTTTTCACTAAACACTCGATATAAACAGTTTCTTAAATTAAATAATCAGCATATTTGTTTTGTTAAATGTAAACTAACACGCGCTAATCGTCCGTTAAGGTGAAGAATTCCTCACGCACTAGGCCGAAAAAAAAAAATGAACACAAATGCGCAATGAATACAGCTACGAAAAGAATAACTTTCTACGCATCTAAACAGATATAAAATGTTTATATTTCGTATTAATCGTACATAAACTAATATTATTAAACCCTCCTCTATAAAAGTTGTCACTAGCCACACAAACATAAACGTTGGGTCGCATCTGACCCGGTACTTCATAACTTAAACTATTGAGCCAGGGAGACAATAATGCACAACTATTAACATTTATTCAAGTTTATTAAACTTATCTCTAAACTATCTCGAGTGATGAATAACGAAAACAACTTCACTTCATCGTTGATCCCCCGTGTATTCCCATTGGGTGCAGAAAGGTGTGGCAAAGAATTTGAGGCAGGTGTTCCTCAATATGGTGAAATCAGAGGCTTATCTGTCTAGTCTCCCCAACTTCAAAATTTCGTGTTACATAGACATAATTCTGAGAGTTTTCAAAAATTAAATCACTAGTATGATAAAAAAAAAAAAAATCTTCATCTACATCACTATTAGACAGAACATCATCAAATTCTTAGGCTATCTCGTTGATTTCGTCGTCTAAATTTTCATAATATCGTCCTCGCATCCATCTTAATACCACCTATATTTCATCTATTGAGGTGAAGACAACTTTTGAACTCCTGGAAACCATGTTTCCAGAAAATGAAAGTCGGAAAAACTATAGAATTTTAGTATAAGTTAGGAACATTATAATAAACAATGGTATGGGTCATATCCGACCCAAATAGAGGAAGAGCGATCTTGAAGGGCGAGTTAAGCAATGATGATACTTACCTAATTTGATGATAGTTGGACTAAGCTATCTTTATGAGTGATTGGAAAGGTACCTAGAGCCCTGTGGCCCTGATGGAAAGGGAAGAGGAGAAATGCACATTTATTTGTTACTCGGGTCGGTTTCGACCCGTACGTTCATAGAGGATGGTTAACTTATTTGGTAATAAATGGATCCATCTATCTATCTTAAATGTTCAATTTAATACGATTTTTATGGGCGAAATTTTGTTATCCGGTAATTTTTTTTATAAATTATAAATGTCACTTATGAATTTTTAATGCAACATTATCGACATATTCTTGCAGAATTTAAATATTCATCGAGTTAGAGAAAAAATAAAGAATTAAAGTAAAAACAAACAAAAACGGAAAATATATCTGACGTAGAACTGCGTACGTGTTAAGGAAGAATGTGAGATCCTTTAGTCAGGTAAATATATCCCGACTCAAACAAACTTGTAACTATTACAGGGTGAAAGTCAAACAACGTAGCTGTAAAAAAACAAATAGAAACTAAAGCGTAACATTACAAATAAAGCAAACGTGTTTCAGACATCCAATAAATAACTCGAAATCGTATTTCACTTCCCTAATGTCTGAAAAATGTTACCAATAAATAATTCACGAATGATTTGTTAAATGTTGAAAAAAAAAAAAAAAAAAAAAAAAAAATTATTGAAAAAATAACTTTTATTCAGTGTTAAATTTGAGTTTAATAGGTCGTTTATCTTACTTTTTTTATTTCTTTTGCAGAGAATCATTATTATAAAATTATTTTTTTGCTTTCTTCTAAAATAGAAGAATAATTAGGGTAGTAGGCGTACGATATAACTTATACTTATAAATTATAATGCAAAGTAATATAAGACCAACTTTTCATTTTTTGGTTTCTGTTTTCTTCATCTTAAATGTTTCCATGTGCAAAATTTAGAGAAGATTGAAAGACGGGAAGTGGTTCAAAATTTTGGTAATTGGTGTGGGATGAAACTTAACAAAGCAAAGTGTTGGAGACCAACAGTTGTTATTTGTTTATTTTACTTATTATTTATGTTTATTATTTCTGTAAAAAAATGGCAATATTTTTAGCACACTTTTTTCTTCAAACGGACATATCACTTTCTACATTTAAACTCATTTTCTTCGTTAAAATTACGTTTACTTAATATATTCATTTGTAAATATCGTAAGATTCGCTGGATAACCACGATGAAACCTCCTCTTCTTCTTCACTGGAATACGTCGCGTCAGAGAGGTTACGTAAAGGTGACAAACGTTGCTGTGACGTCATGCGCCCTGAACTATTGTTCGTCAGGTTATCCTTGTTCTGGCTCATAATATACCATTGTTTACTAGTGTTATGTATGCATTTCATAGTTTTTTCCTCTTTTTATTCTATTATAAGCTTTTTTAACCGTTTTTAACCTTAACATATATAAGTATCATTATTAATAAGTCAACAAAAGTAAATATTATAGATGATAAAACTAATAATTTTCCAAATAACTCAAATAAGATGTAAAATAACTTACTTACGGATGTGCTCTTTTTACTCTATTAAAAGCTTTTTTAACTTTTTTTAACCTTATCATTTATTAGTAACATTATTAATAAGCCAATAAATGTATACATTATAGGTAATAAAACACATAATTGAAACTAACATCCTATATGTCATGATGCCACTTTGAAAAACATTTCAACAAATTAATACCTTTCACTATGAAAGAAAACGATTGGAAATTTAAAATTTACGTGTTTTGCACATAGATGTCGAGGGGAAAAAAATAAATAATTAAAATGGCGTACTTTTGAAAAAAAGGACGTATATACGTGATCTTGAAGTTCATGACTTATCAGATGGGACCGAGATGAATTTTGCAAGGTACGAATTTGTTAGAGAGTTCTCGGATAATATATTTTCTATCTGCCGATTAAATCTTCGCCTCCGATATCTCATAAATAGTTTCTCTGGTTATTTTTGCAGTTTGAAAACTACTCGACGGTTTTTGTCGGTTGAATCGATAACTTTGAATGTCGGTTTTTGTTTCGATATTTTATTAATGGTTTTCCGTGTTTGTTTTTATGGACCGTATCGAGTCACGTTTCGATTCTCATTCTAGCCAGATGCCGTTTTAACAGGATGTTTTTAATTGTTATTCATTTGCTTTATTCTCTTCTTTGTTTTCTGTTATATTGCAAACTTCTACAATTGATAACGGCGCATAGAACTCGTGTAGAATTGTGCTCTTTATATCATCATTCATATCATATTTAACGTTGGTAATATTTGTTTTCAATGCGTGGTGTCCAAAAAACAGTGGTCGGGGAATTCACAATGTTCATCGGGAAAACCTTCCCAATATTCTTCTTTCAACACGCTCATTTCGGCTATATGGGTTTTCAAAATGACGGAAAAAACAACATTTTTTAATCTTAGTTACTTAACTTTTTCCTGCACTTCAAGATCTAAAGAAAGAATTAATATCATGTCATGTTCACCAAAAAAACTTGTATTAGTCATTGTAGAGAAGAGTGTACCCTGAAGTAATTCTTAGTTAATTATGTAGATCCTTTAAGGGTAAGAGAAGAAGAAAGAAAGACTCATTCATTATTTCTGTAGGCGACGTTTCGGCTTACCCAGCCATTTTCAAGCCTAAAAAACAATAATTTATTGTAAGCATGACAATTTGTAACAAATGGCTCATTTCAGAATTTAAAGTGCGAACTACGTATTATTTAAAACATTACCTCTAAAAAACATCTAAAGAGCCCTCAAGCTATAGCGTTACATCAAGTTTTGAATTAAGTTATTCTCAGGGAACTTTTTGTTCACCACGTCATTTCCTAAAATCGTAACATACACTAATTAGCACTAATATCAAATCTAAATAAATTTCCTTTAAACCAAGGTAGACGGTTGATTCTTAACAAAGAGTAAAAGGCTTAAGAATAACAATAATAAGTAAATTTACCATAAAATAACTGAAAAACATTGCCACTTAAAGGCAATAAGTAGCGCATAACCATATCACAGACAACAAAACGGAAAATAACTAATTTAAATCTAAACAACTAATAACAAAACATTAACTATAACAATTATCACAGAAGAATTGACTAATGAAATATAAATAAGGATAAAATATTACTATAAAA
>KZ651789.1:245589-256984 GCA_001010745.2 Gerris buenoi
ATAAAACAAATAATTCTCCAAATAACTCAAATAAGATGTAAAATAACTTACTTACGGATGTGCTCTTTTTACTCTATTAAAAGCTTTTTTAACTGTTTTTAACCTTATCATATATCAATAACATCATTAATAAGCCAATTAATGTATACATTTCAGATGATAAAACAAATAATTGATTAAAAAATAATAATAAAGTAAAATAGCACTGATAAAACCCAGTCGTACATTCAATATTATGAGCCAGCTAACCTAACAACACACACTTTTTTACGTAAGTGACGTCACTCTTCCCTGGTGTATTAGAAATTCCTAGAAAACGTTTTACTTCTATACATGAAAAGAAAGATAAGATAAAACCAATATTTGGTCTCATAGATTTTCCACTTCCTATAAAAAAAATAAGGATAAGGGAAAGCTGAATTTAACATAGAAGCAGTTGTGGGGAATGTGGCAATTCTGGGAGACCTCTTGAAGCTGGCAGAGAACACGTAATTTGCAGGAGAAGCTAGAAGAAAGATTCTCAAGTATAATTTACAATTCTATGAAGGGGAAGTGGTCGAGAGAGGGTTGGCTGTCCGAGGGAATCTACAAAGTTTACAAGCAGACAATCTTTTTTTATCCCATTTTAAAAATTGTACAAGAAAAACCCTTCCCAAGCTATCAGTTTAAACTATTCCTACATTAATGTAATCTTTACTTCATTTTCTTTTCACTTCTCTTCTTTTTTAAATAAGAATCTCATTTTAGGTCTCTTTAGAACCTCTTTACACGGAGCTACGCGAGTAAAATCTAATTGGGTACTGACTGAACTGAAAAAACAAAATAGTGACTGGTTAAGTGACTGGACTGATAAACAAAATTGTCACTGAACTAATAGATTAAATAGTGATTGAAATGATAAACTATAAATAGCAATTGATTATGACAAAACTAATAAACAAAATAGTGACTGGTTAAGTGACTGACCTAATAGACTAAATAGTGACTGAACTGATAAAACTAAATAGTAATTGATTATGTCTGACTGGTTAAGTGACTGAACTGATGGACTAGAATGTGACTGAACTGATAAACAAAATAGTGATTGAAATGATAAACTAAATAGTGATTAACATGATCATATATCAATAACATCATTAATAAGCCAATTAATGTATACATTTCAGATGATAAAACAAATAATTGATTAAAAAATAATAATAAAGTAAAATAGCACTGATAAAACCCAGTCGTACATTCACTATTATGAGCCAGCTAACCTAACAACACACACTTTTTTACGTAAGTGACGTCACTCTTCCCTGGTGTATTAGAAATTCCTAGAAAACGTTTTACTTCTATACATGAAAAGAAAGATAAGATAAAACCAATATTTGGTCTCATAGATTTTCCACTTCCTATAAAAAAAATAAGGATAAGGGAAAGCTGAATTTAACATAGAAGCAGTTGTGGGGGATGTGGCAATTCTGGGAGACCTCTTGAAGCTGGCAGAGAACACGTAATTTGCAGGAGAAGCTAGAAGAAAGATTCTCAAGTATAATTTACAATTCTATGAAGGGGAAGTGGTCGAGAGAGGGTTGGCTGTCCGAGGGAATCTACAAAGTTTAAAAGCAGACAATCTTTTTTTATCCCATTTTAAAAATTGTACAAGAAAAACCCTTCCCAAGCTATCAGTTTAAACTATTCCTACATTAATGTAATCTTTACTTCATTTTCTTTTCACTTCTCTTCTTTTTTAAATAAGAATCTCATTTTAGGTCTCTTTAGAACCTCTTTACACGGAGCTACGCGAGTAAAATCTAATTGGGTACTGACTGAACTGAAAAAACAAAATAGTGACTGGTTAAGAGACTGGACTGATAAACAAAATTGTCACTGAACTGATAGATTAAATAGTGATTGAAATGATAAACTATAAATAGCAATTGATTATGACAAAACTAATAAACAAAATAGTGACTGGTTAAGTGACTGACCTAATAGACTAAATAGTGACTGAACTGATAAAACTAAATAGTAATTGATTATGTCTGACTGGTTAAGTGACTGAACTGATGGACTAGAATGTGACTGAACTGATAAACAAAATAGTGATTGAAATGATAAACTAAATAGTGATTGAAATGATAAACTAAATAGTGATTGAAATGATAAACTAAATAGTAAATGGTAGGGTAGGGCGGGGCTAGTTGAGCAATTTTTTTTATTTATTCTATCATAACTCATAAACGGTGTTTCAGATTTACTTGATTCCTTCAACGTTCGATAAGTAATTTACCCTTTTTTAAGTGTCTCCAGAAAATAAAATTATTCCTGATCTGGTTTAGACAATATTATCATTAATGCGAAAATCCTCAAAGTTGCTCAACCTGCCCCATGGTAGGGGTAAGTTGAGCAATGGAAAGAGTAGGTCTAATAGTGTTATGGAAATTGCTTAGAACTACAATAAAACTTTATTGATAAACAAATTTATATTTTTAAGTTCCATTAGCAATGTATAGGTTCAGTGAAGAAAAAAAAAAAAAATCTAAAGCAAATATAACACACTTTTACGACATAACTTATTATTTATATATGGATATCAATCTAATTGTACTTAAAACAATACTTTATTATTAATTTTCAGACGACGGACATCTTTAGGAGAATAACCATAAAATATCGACGGCATTTGGAGAAAATATTTTTTTCAAAGAACTTTCTTGGTCATTAGACAACCCTTGGCGTTTTATAACCCATGAATGGGTCACCACCTTCAGCTCTTAATTTTGTAATGTAACGTATCTTGTGGGAGTCATTCGTTTTACGTTAAATTCTTTTGCAGCTGCGTTCATACTCTTGTACCCGGCCATCACAGATTTTACAATTTTGCAGCTTTACTTGACTTTTGACTTATTTGACGTTTTTCTTTTATATGTCTGCATCCTAAAATGAAATGCTGGACAATTAACTTCCTATTGCTATTAATAATTTCAAAATTATAAATACAATTATTTTACAAATTGTTATTACTAAGTATAAAAAGGCATGACTATAGGCAGCGGTCTGCCATCCTAAAATGAGAGTCTGTATAGTGTTTTTTAAAAAAATAATAAACATTTAACTTTTTGTACTGGTATAGGAATGGAACAAGTTGAGCATGCCTCCCCAACTAGACTTATAGATAAAAAGTTAGGTTATGAAAAAAAACGGGTGAACTTGGGACTAAACAGCTAATTATAATTAAAAGTACAATAAATTCATAAAATATCAACATTTACGTGATTCCATATGGTTGTTTTAGTACGAATCTAGGAGAAAAATTGCGACTGTAAATTTTTTAACTGTGTGTTATCTTTCTCAATTGTCGTAGGGCAACTGAAGGACACGCGATGTGTTCTCCTGAACGGAGCCCATCCGGCTCCCGTTTTTCCTAAACGGCTCCCATTTTACAAAAAGGCAAATTCCCAAACGGCTCCGGTTTACAAAAAGGAAAATTCCCAAACGGCTCCAGTTTAAAAAAAACAAAACATTTATTTGATATTGTAAATTAAATTTTAAATATAATCATCATACATTGGGTAAATTTGTGAGACACAATTTTCATAAATAAGTCATTCAATGAGAATTTGTCAATGATGTTTCCAATGAATTGCTGCTTTTTTTCAATTTAGGTATATATTGTAATGACTTAGAGCTATTCTTTCTTTTCGTTAGGTTCAAGTTGACTTCGGAGAAGTTTTGCGGGCCTTTCGTGTAAATTATCTTTAGCTTTACGCTTTAAACCAGTGTTTCTCAACCGCCGGTCCGCGGACCGGTACCGGTCCGTGGAAAATTTCAACCGGTCCGCGGAATAAGTTTGGGCTGTTAGGGAAAAGTATAATATATTATTAAACTTAAAAAAAAAAAATTAAAAATAATAAATAAATTGAGTAGAATTATTATGTAACTATTAAATAGAAAAACTACCTTTATTTTACAAGAGTTCAATATTCTTTCTTTTTACAATTTATCAAGAAATTTTAATTCTTATAACACGAGTAGTGTATTATTAATGGAATTAAAGAAAAAGGGTATAACTACAAATTTACATTTGTATAGGTGTTCTCTGAATGTTTTTATGGTTGAAATACCGACAATTTCTTCTTATTCCATCTTTGAATTTTCAATAAGTAAGTTTACATAAAAAGAGTCAGTATCCCGTTTGATTTCATCAAGTAGTGCGGATATTATTTGCTGTATATCGTCATGAGTGTAATTGCGCAATGATATTCCTTTATGTACATTGTACATGCGGTGAGTTCATTAATTTAGTAAGACAATTTCGTATCACTCGCGAAGTGTTTTGATTGTTTTTGTATAAACAAACATTGAATTGTACCGTTTTCACTGTAGTATTTTGGAAAATTATATTATATTAAGTTTAATTTTAAAAATAAAAACAGCCGTTTTTTTAACTTAGAGGGAGAAATAAATCTGTTCCTGAGAGAAAAAAATTATCCTTTGCAGAGAAGTCGATTGATGAAGAATGGATAGCTAAATAAGCTTACTTAGACGACATATTTACCATTTTAAATTATTTGAATTTAACTCTTCAAGGTTATATAAATATACATTCACTCTCTGAAATAACATGGATGCATTATAAAATAAGTTATGCTATGGGAACAAAGTTCTCTCAAGTATGAATTTAAAATTTTTCTGTTTAGGTCCGGTAATATTTTATTAATAATATTAATTTAGACTTTGTAAGAACACATTTAAATTCACTTTTAGCTTTCACCAATATTATCCAAAGAATGAAGACGCCAGAAATATAAACCTATGGGTTAACCAACCCTTTTATAACCTTTCAATGAAGTTAATGCATGTAAATTAAGTATTAATGAAAAAGAAGCTTTAATACAACTATCCCCTGACGAAAGATACATTTAAAAAAAAAAATTGTTTAAGTAAGCCTGAAAAAGTCGTAGATAAAATTTATATAATCGAAATTTAATAGCCATTTTCAGTCATAAAACGAAGTATTGAGAGGTCATATCCGTAATTCCCGCTGATTTTTGTCAACCGGTCCGCAGAATTAATCTGAGTATTTTACCGGTCCGCGTTCAAAAAAGGTTGAGAACCACTGCTTTAAACTACATATTACTAATCTCCCTCCTCCTTAGAACATTGGCATCTAAATGAGAGTGGTTATGTTCCAGATGTTCATCATAAATTTTGCTAATACTCTTTTGTTTAAAACAAGACTTACAACCACGTGTATAGTACATGTCCAGCGCTCCACACCATCAGCGTGTTTTTTATGGAAAGAGTAAGTTGAAGTGGAAGTAATGGAGTACCGGAGCCGTTTGGGAATATAATGATAATAATAATAATAATAATAAACATGCTTTATTGAAATATTAATAACAAAATAAAAATCCTTGTGAAATACATGGTACATCATGGCTATTACAGCCGTCTGACGGAGTAGGCTCAATTGAGCTATAACAAAAAATATATTTCTTGTTACTTTCAACCTTTCGTCTCTAACATTGTTGAGTAGATTGGATAATAAACTAGGAAATTACATTAAGAAAAAATACTACTTACATTCATTAAATAAATAAATAAAAAAGATTTTAACTATATCAACAGCTAACTAATTACAATATATTCAAGTAAAAATTTACTCTCCATTGGTATACCCTACTAGTATCATGTTTCCAATACAAGTAATCTATAAAAATAAAATATGTTAGAAATCATCTAATCAATGACAGATTTGCCTCGCAATCCACTAAAAATAATTTATCTACTATAAATAATTTAAATCAATTATAATTATTGTTAGTAATATGAGTACTACCAAAAACTTAAAAAATTAATTTACAATAAATAAGTAACCAAACAAAAACGTATTAATTAAATAGATAACATACAGTTAAGTTAGATAACAGGAGATGAAAAGAAATTTAACAAGAACATGCAAAAAAAAAAAATAAAAAAAAAACAAAAAAAACACAGAAGTGAACAACATAAATAAATCCCTACATTTTATGAATACGTATAGACTAGATAATTCTCCTAATTGGAATACTCTAAATTAAAATAAATAAATAAGTAACAAGAGCGTGCAAAAAAATAAAAACAGAATTGAACAACATAAATAAATAAATACCTACATATTATGACTACGTATAAACTAGATCATTCGCCTAATTTGAATACTCTAAACATAAATAAATAAATAAAATTTTAACAATAACATGCAATAAAAACAAAGTGAACAACATAAATAAATAAATACCTATATACATATTTGGCTATGTCCTGCATAATTGGAACAATAGCAAATTCATTTTATATTATTTTATATTTTCCGATATATATCTCTTTATTTATTCATTTGGCTCCTGTATCGTTTGGGAATATACCTACTCGTGAAACCTTTTTCGACGGGAGCCGTTTGGGAAAATACAAACAATGGATGGGAGCCGTTTGGGACGCACCGGTTCTCCTTCCACGTACCCTTCTTTCCTTCATTTGAAGTATTTTTGTAAAATTCGTAGTTTCAGAGATATTATATTTAAATTGCCCAACTTGCTCCTATGCTCAACTAGCCCCGCCCTATCCTACATGGTTAGAGACTAATCTAATAAATAAAACAGTAACTAGTTAGTGATTAAAAGAATATTATTTATAAGTTATGGCTGTAGGGTTACCCTTAATTGATTTTTATTTAGAGTTGTGGACCCTTTAGGGTATTTAGAATTAAAACTAAACCAGTTTTTTTGAGATCGGTAACGTTTTGGCCTATTTATTTAATGTCAACTACAATAGAATCTTAAAAAAGAAAAACACAATGCAAAGCTAGGATGATCTTTGATCTACCTTAAATTTTAACACATTAAATTAGGTAAATTAGGTCATTTATGCAACAGCGATCAGTAACAGTAGGAACTGCATTGCATAAATATATACAGGGTGGGCCAAAAAAAACCGCACGTTTCTAAACACTTATATCTCAGCTTCTATAATAGATAGAGATAATATATACATTCTTCCACTTTAAGTTTCATATCTATAATTTTAAAAACGCTTGCGAGAAAGCCACGCAATGACGGTTTGAAATAGGGTCTTAAAAAAAGTGGTTGTCCGGGTAGTGATCTTCTTCTCTGGTATTATAGTTTTGATGGAATAAATTACCATATGGTGGATTTGTGGGGGGGGGGGTCTTCGTATGTAAGTGGGAGGAGTCCATCAGTGTTATAACAAACATTGAAGATTGTGTTAAGCACAATGTTGCCTGAAGTCTGGGCAATTCTCTTGCAAGTATTGAATTGTTTGCAAGGAGCGATGGGACGGGGTAACATCTTGCATAGACGTGTACTTTAGCATTTGATCTTTAATTTCAGACAAAACTGTGCCTAACACATCTTCAATGTTTGTTACAAGATAACACTGAGGGACTCCTCCTACTTACCTACAAAGAACCCCCCCCACCATTTGGTAATTCATTCTATCAAAACTCTAATACCAGACAAGATCTCTACCCGGACAACGACTTTTTTTTACCCTAATTCAAACCGTCCTTGCGTGACTTTCACCCAATGAATTTTAAATTTATAGATATGAAAATTAAAATAGAAGAATGTAGTTTTTAGACCCCGCAAACCCCATACCTCTATCTACTACAGAAGCTGAGCTATAGGTGTTCAAAAAAAGTGCAGGTTTTTTGACCCACCCTGTAATATAGTTCCATCGTCTAAAAAGCCTTCCATTGAATCTTCGTACACCGATTAATAAAAATATCACAACATGAAAAAATGTATGTATAACAATATTATCATTATTAAAACTTATTCAGAATATCACAGATACATTCCAAAATGAGAAAGAAATTATAGATCATCTGTCTCTTATAATTCATTTTATCACCCGGTATGTGTTATATTTAAAACTTTTGTTTTATAAAATTAACATAAATTAATATCCGCGTGAGTAAAAATAGATTTAACTATTGTACTAAAAAAGGTAATAAAATTATAATTAAATATGTAGGTGAAAGAAAATAATTTGATAACAATAATAACATATTGCCATCAAGGACCCTAAAAAAATATTGCAATTACTTAATTTTTTATATAGATTATTCGACCGGAAATTGCATTTGAGAAAACTTTCAGAGGAATTAAAATCGTTGTAAAGTCTCAAAATTATTGCTTTTTTAAAAAAGAATTTAGTACAAAATTTCAAATTACTGATATTTTTAATAGATATAATCTTGATATTTCCACTTAACCTACTTTTTAAATACATATTATATTATGTAATATTTTTAAATTTAAAATATTACACGAAGACAAGAATTTTTAATATTAAATTTATAATTTAACATTCTAATATTCTCATCTCTCATAGAAGTTTATATTGAATAATGTTTTTAAAATAGTCTGCAAAATAGTGTGGCACATAGCTTCATCGTATTTTAATAATTTTATGTTTTTATAGCGTATTATTGTCTGATTTAATTTATTGTTTCCCTTTTTGATTCGAGCTTACTTAAGGTAAAAACGCTATGAACGATTTTTATTTATCATTATAGTTTTTTTTTTTCTCCAATTTCAGTTATTGACGTCAGGGAACATTAGTGGTCCCGAGTCTGTCTATCGTTTAATTTTAGCGGATAAACATTTCTTAAAACTACTAATGTAAATTGTGAGATAACTTCCAATCAATCAGATTGAGAATGACCTAAGAAGGGGTCCAAATATTGCTAAAGCGAGCTTTTTTATTCCCTACCCTAATAAACCTAAATACTCCACAATTGAATGCTACAAGGAACTATTCCTACTTTACTACTAGACCGCTTTTAATGTCATTTTTGTGGTGTGTCCTAATTAGCCCCCATTGTTGGTTCCACATACGTTTCAACCGTCTGCGCCCATTTTCTAACTTCCTAATATAAAGTATTTTGGTGACGTGAAAATTCGATTTTGAGATTTTGATGGATTTACACGTTTTGAGGTTCTATGAGAACAAAAAAGTGGTTTTTAAAAATGTCTTGTTAGTCGTCTGATTGTATTCTGTCTGTCTGTCATCTGTGTAGATGCGTGGAGCCTAAACTACTGGGCCGATTTTGACGAAATTTGGCACACATGTTCAGAAAAATCATTTCCCGAAATAAATTTTAGCTTCGAATTTGGGGGCGTTATGACGAAAATTCTAAAATGCAATCAATTTAAATACGAATCTAACGATATAAGCCGTTTTTCAGGGAAAATCTAGTTCCTGAGAAAATAGCTTTTAATGCGGAGAGACCAGGTTCGATTACCTGCCGAGGAAAACTCATTTTTATGATACATTCTGCTAGGAAATACATTTTGTGGTCAATTAATTAAAGATATTTTTATAGTTATAAGCAAAAATAATTGTGCATTTATAGTAAAACTATGTTAGAATAAAAATGATTATTAATATTAATCAAATAATAATAAAAAATACGTGAGGTGTCGCGGGACACCCCACGTAGGAACGAAGTTCCTTACGTTTTTCTTTAAATATAAATGATAAAATCACATAAAATGCTAAAGACGTATAAACTGTTACCTACGATTTATTTTCGATATTTAAAAACCAAGTGACATATAATTTGATATAATATAACAAAAATAAACAAAACAAGCAACAGGGTTCCATAATAACATTTTTTCCCGTCTTTTTGAAGCAAACGTTTACGCGAGCGTTGCGCGTGAACGCTTGGACGGAGAACGTTTTCCAACGTACTCAGCCTGGGCATTGGTAAAATGAACATGTGTACCAAATTTCAACTAACTCGGCGATCTTTTACTCAAGTTATCGTCATCGGTAGATATTTCGTGACGGATTTAGCGTGACGGTGATTTCATGACGGTTATTTTGTGGACGGTGATTTTGGTAGTTTTTTTCGGGTTCACTCCCAGGCTCCGAACGTGCCGTAAGGAACTTCGTTCCAAAAATAAATAAATAAATAAAGGTAATGAATAATTGCTAGATAAAAAACGTTTTATATACTACGTTTTAAAATTTTCTGTCATAAATTGAAAACCTGTCAAAATGAAGATTGTAAATATGGGACATATCAAAACAAATAAAATAACTTGCGGATTTTTTCTGAACTAACTTTCTGTACAGCACAAATCGCTGAAAACGAATTATATTTTACTGAAAGATGGCTAAAATTATTAAAATAATGCATTGTCATCGTGTTCCGAGCTATTCTAAAAGTTTCAAATGTCTAGCTACTCGGGAAATTAGTTAAAAATCTATTGCAAGATTTGTACTGGAAGAACAAACAAACAAACAAGAAAGCAAGCTAATAAAAACGTAGTAAAAAATAAATAAATTGATTAGTTATTAAGTATAGATATCACAAGAACAGGAAAACTCCAAGAGCTACATCTTAAAATAGTGAATTTCCTCCAAAGAAAAGACTAATCTGTTAAAAAGAAAAGTGAGATATTATAGTTCTATTTTTAGTATCAATGCTGGCTGTGGTTGTTATCTATAAGCAGTGTTAGAAACTTTATTTTAATATATATTCAAGTCACGGACTTAAACTTAAAATATTTCAATACCGATCTGATAGTCTATAGAGTTTCCTGAATTTCCTATCAGGTGATTTCGATTCTTCCAAGAGCTTTTTAAGCTTACGAACTAATGAAATTCATGCTGGGATTTAGGTAAAAAGATGTTGTTCGTGTTGCATTATTAATAAATTAATTTAAATAATTAAATTTAATCACCAAAAAACCTTGTTATAGCAGATAACTGTAAAATGGGAGATACAGAATGAAGTAACTATGTAAATGAGGAAGGTTTTTTTTAATGATTATTTTCATTTAGGGCTTGGCTACAAAGTTTAGAGCTTATAGCGACTTTAATCTGTTTAGTAGTTTTATGTCTCTAATAACTGTAGAATGGTGAAGCAAATAATATATCAAGTTCAATAAAGCGGAGTCTATCCGGTAACGGACGTCAATTACACGATTGATAAAGCTCTTGGAGCGAAACATCAACCCTGCGATACATTCAAATTAAAATTATAGGTGAATTCCCTTTGGCAGAGCCGGACCTAGCATGGACTAACAAGGATTTTTAGTTATAGGATTTATTAATTAATGATTATTATTTTATTTGTAGGATTATTATTTATAGGGTTATTATTATTTTATTATATTATTAGGATTATTATTTTTTACTTTCTCATATAAAGAGAAAGTATTCTGATGGCGCGAAAATTCGATCTTGAGATTTTGATGGATTTACACGTTTTAAGGTCCCCTGAGTCCAAAAAGGGTCTTAAAAAAAGTGGTTGTCCGGGTAGTGATCTTCTTCTCTGGTATTATAGTTTTGATGGAATAAATTACCATATGGTGGATTTATGGGGGGG
>KZ651789.1:279909-295938 GCA_001010745.2 Gerris buenoi
ATTTGTTATCTACTCTTTATAAAATTGTTTATTCAATATTTTAAGGTAATTTATGTAATAAAAAAAGTGAAAAAAGACAACTCAGACAAACTATCTCACACTCGAGTTAATAAAAATTTTATGAAAAAAATCATAAAAATAACTTCACCATGGAGAGAAATCAAACCCGGCCTCTCTCTCTCTGTCCGCGTTTAATGCTATTTTCTCAGAAACTAGATTTTTCCCGGGAAAACGGCCTATATCCTTAGATTCTTATAAATGGACTTCATTTATAAAATCATTTAATCAAAATCGTCGGAACCGTTTTCGAAAAATATTGTTTTTTAGAGCTTTACGAAGGTAGTGCTCCTAAATTTGGAGGTTAAATTCATTTCTCGATTTCCCTCAGGGGATGATTTTTCTGAACGTGTATGCCTCATTTTGTCAAAATCGGCCTAGTAGTTTAGCCTCCACGCACGTGTACAGACGACAGACAGACATTTTTTAAAAACACTTTTTGGACTCAGGGGACCTCAAACGTGTTAATCCATCTAAATCTCAAAATCGAATATTCGTCTCACACTATTTTGTCTTTATATTTGAGAAAGTAAAAAATATGACAGATTTACCCCCTCCCTACTGTCCTCAGTTTGGGTTGCTTACGTGTAAATTAAAAAAAAAAAAAATCATTTTTCGAAAAAAGTTATTACTTTTTATAAAAATGTGTAAAATGTGTAACGAAGATTAATCGTAAAAAATTTATTAAATCGGTTTAGTTAATTTCTAGAGTTGTCACTTTGCGTGCATAATAACAGTAAACTGTTCAGCTTTTATTCTGTTAGAGCTGAAAAGCTCCTCTCCGCCGAACAGTTATGGTTACTGGGAGAGTTAGGTATATGCTATAAGGTTATGTATAAGGGATGTTTGGTTTACTTTAAACATTTTCCTATTTATATTTTTTTCCCTAGCAAAGTTTAGCCGTGTCCCCTCCCCACCTTACCTTTTGAGTTGCGCCCCCAAACCTCTTGCGCCCTTGGGCACGTGCCCATCGTGCCCCTATAGTTAAATCGGCCCTGCATACATCTAAACTCACACATCTATACTCATTTATAACACTATAGGTTTGTTCCAACCACACTTCAAACTGGTTTGAAACTGTCCGACGCACATGCGCATCGGAACAGATTTAAACTTTTTTTGCTAATGCACATGCGCCATACAGTTTGAAACTAGTTTGAAGTGTAGTTGGAACAAACCTTATAATTAAGCCCATTGGTCATGTCATGGTCATACGACAAGGATATCTGGGTTGCACCAAGCGTTCCAACTCCTATCGTATCCAGTCCCTACAGTCCAAAATCCTAAGGAGAATAGTCCACGCTCCTTTCTATGTTTCTAACTTTACCCTTCACAACGACCTTAAAGTCCCCTTCGACCATGACCTATCCATATACAAATCCTTTCATGACTCCATATCCCAACATCCCAATCCTTTAATCCATAACCTGACATTACCATTCATTCCTGGAAATCCTCCTAGACGTCTAAAGAAGCAGTGGCCACGCGATTGATCGAACAATACCTAACCATTTTTTACATTTATGTAATATCTCAAGTCAGTATCTGTGAGTACTGTTAATTGACAGTCCCCCACTTCATGGCAATCATGTCATTGTAACAAGAATCAAAATTGCTTGTAATATGTAGTTGCAATTTTCAAATAAAATTAAAAAAAAATCACAGGGAAGTACTTAGTCCAAATACTTTTTAGGGTTTTGTAGATGAGTAAGCATGCCCATTATGTAAATAATTTCTTGTCTTCAATCTAAAAGTCCCGGGTTCGATCCCCCGGGGGGTCACAATGTTTTTTATCAGTAATAAACCAATAAGGAACGCAAAATTTAAAAAAGCAAATATATATTTGTGTCCTACTCTTCAGCAGCTTTCATTTGATACCCAACTCAAAATTTTAAAAAAATAAAATTTTGGGCAAATTTTAAATTTTCGCGCCTAAAATTGGCAATTTTTAAAATTTTTCGATGCACTCCCGGAATTTACATCACCCCACAATAGGGTATTAGTATGAATTATTTTGAAATTTTACATCCAGCCGTTATATGGTAGTTGAGGGGGGGCAATTTTGGGTGTATTTTGATTTATTTGACCAATAAGGAAAGCGAAATTTAAAAATTTATTCATATATTCGTAATCTGCTATTCAGCAGCTTTCATTTGATACCCCACTCGAAAATTAAAAAAAATCTAAATTTTTGACTTTACCGCATTTTTTCGAATTGCGCATGCGCATATTAAATTTTTAACTTTTGTGTATATGTCCTGTGTTTGGGCCCGGAAGTTACGCCAGTGTTATAAATTTCAGCATTTTAGCCTAAATGGTTCAGGCGCTATGAGCCAAAGAGCGACGGACAGACAGACACATCACCCTCGGCATAATGGGTTTTGAGAAGTATCTACAAAACCCTAAAAACGAGCTTATTGAAATTTGGGTGGTAGGTCATAATTAGCTCATATTTAGTCCCATATAAGTTTCAACCTTCGGCGCCCCTTTGTTGATCTTCCACATGTGCGCAAACGCACATTTATTTACTACTACAACTTCAATAGTTATTTAAGCAACAAGGGAGAGAAGCGAGTTTTCCTGCTTGAGGTTAAGATTTCTCCTGAGGCACCGCCGAAGAAGAAAACTTCATTAGCTCCCGAGGTCTTATGGCCGAGGGAGATAACTGTAGTATTAGCTCCCGAGGCTTGCCAAGGGAGATAATCCCGAGAGCAAAAATCCTCGATCCATGTTGCGTATTAAATTTTATCTACGACTAGTGCACCATGGGTAATAGCTATGGAGTTTGTAAACATAAAAGTTTTACCTACAAATTCACGTAATTTAAACACCTAAAACTGATATTTCGTTACTTTATTTATTAAAATAACATTTTTTATACTAAATATATTCGTTTTTTAATTTAATTACGTTTAGTTTGTTTTTAATTTAAAGACTTTGTATGATAACCTAGAATAACCTTCCCGAAAAATTAGTAAACAAAACAGCTAAAAAAACATTACTACCAACATAATACTTAAAATTTAAGTTGGTATGATTGTTTTTTCACTCCCAAGGGAGTGAAGTAAAACTTACCTCCCTGTTATTGAAATGTAAAGTCCACTTACAATGCAAGTCGTAGATACAATTACTTTAATAATTTTAACCTTGTTTTTGCCAGTAATTTTTGACAAGGGAGTATAATCTTATTTGTGTATATATTCAATTACAGTTAAGTAAATTTATTTGATTACGAAATGTATCATACATACGTAATTCCATTTCATGTATCATACATACGTAATTCCATTTCATGTATCATACATACGTAATTCCATTTCATGTATCATACATACGTAATTCCATTTCATGTATCATACATACGTAATTCCATTTCATGTATCATACATACGTAATTCCATTTCATGTATCATACATACGTAATCTTTTCATTAGGACATACTCGTATATACATAATATAAACTGTATAAATATTAATTTATTTTTCCTTTACACGTGTCTTAAATCATGTTTGTTCATTTATAAAGGATTTTTCCTCTACACAAGTAATGAAAAGCTCGCTTTTCTTCTCTCCTTGCTTTTGATAAGGAAACGAAAAATGTGACACCAAGAAAATAACGGGAAGCTCCAAGACGGGAAATAAATGATGGAGGTAACGCACTCACAATACAACTGTATCAATGTACCTATGCTATATATATATATATATATATATAATATATATAAATATATATAATAAGGAACGAGAGTGAGGTAGAATATACTATAATAATTTTTTGGTGCCTTGAGGTTTTTAGCTGTTGGTAGCTCTTCTTTATATATATAAGGTTATGCTGTATCATTTGTTCCGTTGGTAACACTTTTTTTTCTACAGTAAGAAGCTAAGAGCGGGAAAAAGTATTAGAGTGTCAGTGTTGCTTTTAGGACCAAGTTTAAGGGTATTTTGTTGAGGATTTTTACCAGTAGAGAGGAGTAGAAGAGGGTCGGACCTTGAATCCCCCCCCGTACTGACCTGACCCATACAATCTCAAGTTAGGCACCTGCTTAGAAGAGAAATAATCCCTAAAACTTTAAAGTCCCTGAAAAAAACTTATTTTCCACCTTTTAGAATGCTATATTTTATCTTCTTAATCCTATTTTTTTCTCTTTTTTCTTTTAGTGATTTTTTTTTTCTTCTTTTTTTTTAAGTATGGGTAAAGCCCCACAAGAAAAAGAGTATCTTTGGAGTATCTTCAGGGAAGTACTCGTTTTTCTGAGAAATAGTTACAAAGTTAACTGGAGCTTTAAGTTTAAAGTGCCTGAAATAGTAACTGGGAGTTAATTGCGTCCTATCTTCCATCGTCCTGGTATACTTGGATGTTAAGAGCAGCCCTTGAAGATATTCGTTGATCTTATTATTGACCAGTGCCTATTTGGAGGTTATATGTTTTCGCGTCTAGCAAAGCTCAAAACTATCTTCCCTATTTAGTTTTTCTGGAAAGGTTTAAGGTTTATAATCATGTTTAGGGTCTGAGATAGTTGATGGAGTTAATTGCATTCTATCTTCCATCATGCTGCGATACTTGGATGTTAAAAGCAGCCCTTAGAGATATAAGATCTGATCCTTTACCAAGGGACTGTTTGGAGATTAGATGTTTTCGTGTTTGGCAAAGCTTAAAACAATCTTCCCTAATATAGTTGTTCTGGTAAAGTTTTGTTTATATTCTTTCTAGGGGTCTGGGATTGTAGCTAGAGTTAATTGCGTCCTATCTTTAATCATCCTTGGATACTGGGGATGTTGAGAGNCCCCCCCCCCCCCCTTGTACTAGTTAGTTACTATTTAGTTTGTCATAAATTTAAATTAAAACATAATCAGATAATAAGGTTTTTTTTTAAAGAATGGACTTTAGTTCTACCATAGGTTTTTAAAACACAATATATTTCGGATGTTACTTCATCATCAGGCACGACATATACAGGGTGTCCGAGCTAATATGGAACAGCGAAATATCTCCGGAACCATGATAGATAGAAAGATGCGGTTTTCAGGGTTCGATAATAGCTAAAAAGGAGCATCCAGAACATATGCTTAACATTTTCTGTGTTCAGCAGAAGTGTGTGTAATTCACATAATTAAAAAAAAGTTAAAAGGAAGACAAATTTTTAAGACTTGATTTAGATTCTACGTGTAAAAATAAGAACTTTTTACTCTTGGAAATTTTTTGCTCCGAGCAGTAGTAAGCCCTGAACGTAAAATTGAAACTTAAAGTCCATGTTAGAGCTAAACTAATGGATTTAGGAAAATAATTCAAGAGAAATAAAAGTTCTTATTTTTAGCCATAGAATCCAAATCCAATCTAAAATTCATTCCTTATGAGTAACTTTTTTTGCCTAAAAAAAAGGTGTTCAGCAGGGCTCAAAAAGTGAAAAATATTAAAAATGCATATTTTTAAGAATGGCTTTGGATTTTACGCAAAAAAATAAGATTTTTTTTGTATTTTGATTTATTTTCCTAAATCTATTAGTTCAGCTGTAAAATGGACTTAAAGTTCCAATTTTAGCACATTCAGGGCTCTCCAGATGGCAAACTAATGCTCGGAGCAAAAAATTTCCAAGAGTAAAAATTTCTTATTTTTAGCCATAGAATCCCAAATCCAGTCTTAAAAATTTGGCTTCCAATAAAGTTTTTTTTAATTATGTAAATTACACACACTTCTGCTGAACACAGAAAATGTTCAGCATTATGTTCTGGAAGCGCCTTTTTAGCCATTATCGAACCCTGAAAACCGCATCTTTTTATCTATCATGGTTCCGGAGATATTTCGCTGTTCCATATTAGCTGGGACACCCTGTATACAATACAGGACTAAGATCCGAAATATATTGCGTTTTATCAACCTATGGTAGAACTGAAGTCCATTCTTTAAAAAAACCTTATAATGGAGTTCTACAAAAAGAACATTAGAAATTTAAGAAAACATAATCAGATGTAAAATTTAAAGAAATAAATAAAATATTGATGGACTTAAAATAAGTTGTTAGGTTTTAGTGAATGGACACGAACTAAATTTAAAACATTATCTTTTTTTTGATCTCAGCGAAAAATTAGTCCGAATTGAATTAATTAGGCCATTAGTTCTGGTATCAAAGAAACACACTTTTATAGAACCACCCAAAAATGTGTATAACGTTTTGACTTTTTTATATAAATTAGTGATTAAGGTAAGATTTTTTTAAACACTCGATACCTGTCAATTACATAAAAAAACTCTCCACAAACTGTCAAAACTTGACATAAATTAAACGGTTTTTAAGTACCGTTTAAACTTTGACAGCTTCTTTGTGCGTTCTCTTATTTTTTTTTATTTAAAGCTCACATTAAACTTGTCAAATTAAAAAGCTTTTAATTATTTATTTCTTATAATATAGTGTATAATGTATATTTATATAAGGAGAAAGTATTGAGAAGGCCAAAAAATTAGATTTTGAGATATTTATGGATTTAGATTATTTCGAGATTTTTCGAGTAAAAAGAAGGATATTTGTACTGGTCTTATATTACTTTGCTTTAAAAGTTTCATCGGTCGTTTCCGTTACTTCCATTTTGAACTACTTCCCGTCATTCAAACTTCCCAAAATTTTGCACAAGGAAACAATTAAGGTAAAGAATACAGAAAAAATGGTCTTATATTTCTTTGCTTTGTAAGTTTCATCGCACATCTATTAGCCCAATTTCGAACTACTTCCCGTCATTTAATCTTCCCCTAGTCTTACATATGGAAGCAATTAAGCTCAAGAATACAGAAAAAAAAAAAATAATAAATAAATAAAATAATAATAATAATCAACAATGTACTACCGTGATTATGCACACTGCNAGCAATTAAGCTCAAGAATACAGAAAAAAAAAAAATAATAAATAAATAAAATAATAATAATAATCAACAATGTACTACCGTGATTATGCACACTGCAATAGGTATACAATTTGTGTTATTGAGAGACACCAAGGGATGTGCCACGCGAGCGTGGCTAGAAACTGTTCCAACACCAGACAATCGTCACAGGGATGTTGGCTCGGCATTACGCCATATCCTGCATCGTTTCGTCGTGTCCGACTCATCAGGGGCCCGACGATGCCCACCCAACTCTGGACCTATACTGTACTGGATCAAGAAGATCAGATATAGGGCTTACCAGAGACGAGGGTGCTCTCACACCGCCATTCTTCCGGCACTTGTTTACTTGGGTACATACCTCCAATTCACCTCAAAAATGAGGTGAATTTGTTTTTATCCATCCGGGTAGACTTATATTGGCACTCAGATGGATTAATAAGGGTTTAGCATAATAAAAGTGTTTTTAAATTTCCTACTCCAAAGTAAATCCCTGTTCCCAAAAAACATTGACTAATGGAATTTGTTACTTTTTATTACATAAGTGTGATGTTCCTTTGTCCCAAAATACATTAGACTTAATGTCCCTTTATCTAACTTAATGGTTGGAATAATTGATTTTGTCACTTTTTGTTACATATGTGTAATTTTCCTTTGTCCCAAAATACATTGGACTTAATGTCCCTTTGTCTAACTTAATGGTTGGACTAATTGATTTTGTCACTTTTTGTTACATATGTGTAATTTTCCTTTGTCCCAAAATACATTGGACTTAATGTCCCTTTGTCTAACTTAATGGTTGGACTAATTGATTTTGTCACTTTTTGTTACATATGTGTAATTTTCCTTTGTCCCAAAATACATTGGACTTAATGTCCCTTTGTCTTATTTGATTGTTAGGCTAACAGATATTGTCACTTAACATTACAGAAGTGTGATATTCCTTTGTCCCATTGTACATTGTACAAAATATTAAATTTTCTTTATTGCTCCAATTTCTGAAATATATCTACATAAATATATAAAAAATGCCATTTAATTTTACTTACGCTGAAACCATTAAAACATCTCCTACTTCGTTATCCTTTCAGTCAGTAATATGGCTTGTTTCATATTAATGCCTCAACTTTAAGTTTATCCATGTCTTTCTCTTCGAAATTGTAATTTTTTCCAACCTTCCAGATTTGATTTTATTAAAAATGAATTATGTCATTAAAATGATTTCTTTGACTTGTCATTGTCATTTTTGTCAATAAAAATACTTGCCCTAGGTATGTACCCAAGTAAACTCCTGCCCTATAGCACCTTATTTACTTGGGTACATACCCAAGGTATGTACCCAAGTAAACTTCTACCTCTATTACGCCTTGTTTACTTGGGTACATCCTTATTTCTTTTCTTGTCTTCCCCCTTCTTAACCCCATAGAAAAGCCCTACTGCTTTTCAACATCCCGATTAAGTTTGTCTATTGATTTATTTTATTTTATTTCCAATATATAATGGTTGTACCTAGGTAAACACTTTCCCTATGACACCTTATTTACTTGGGTACATACTTATTGGTATGTACCCAAGTAAATAAGTACCATTCTTCCTTGGCTGGCAAAACACACCAACAATGTACTACCGTGATTATACACACTGCAATAGGTATACAATTAGTGTTATTGAGAGACACCAAGGGATGTGCCACGCGAGCGTGACACATAGGAACTGTTCCAACACCAGACAATCGTTACAGGGATGTTGGCTCGGCATTACGCCATGTCCTGCATCAGTAGAAACAATTCCTATGTGTCACGCTCGCGTGGCACATCCCTTTGTGTCTCTCAATAACACTAATTGTATAATAATAATAATATATGGTATTTTTATATTAATTATTATAATTTGACTATTAATACGCACATTTCTTTTTTTCGAAATCGGAGCAGTAGTTTAGGCTCTATAAGTCTGCACAAACTACAGTTTTTTTTTTGTTTTTTTTTTTTGTTTTTTTGTTTTTTTTTTAAAAAAACCACTTTTTTAGATTTAAAACAGCAAAATTCCAAGATCCAAATTTCTCACAAGATTTTCTCTTTATGAGCACCAGAGAAGTGGGTAATTACAAAGAATTCAACATTAAAACAGCGTGATGTGCACTATCTATTCTCCTCTAGTATTTCAAGTTTAAGATAACCCAAGAAAGAAAGAACTTAATTGTCACTTAAGTCCTACACCACGTGCATAATGAATCAAACCTTCTTGATCTTGACTTACATTAGAACACTTCTCGGCATTCCACAATCTTGTTTCCTTCTTCCTCCACAATTCACAATCAACTATCACAACAAAACCAATCACATTCCATCCTTTTCTGTAGAGAAATACTTCATCTCTTTTAATAATATATAATAATTTAGTGTTAAACGAAAAAAAAATGAAGAGGTTTTGAATTCTTTAAAGATAAAATAGTCGCAAATATTTTTTCGTTTTTTTTTTGTTTTTTTTTTTTTTTTTTTTACAAAGATAAAAGTTTACGTTTTATATATTTTTTTTCTTTGTTTCTTTTTATGTTTCGCAGGTATCAAAACAGCCATGTGGATGTTCCGGTCCCTGGAAATGGACATCGGACTCTGCTACGTGATTGGAAATATCGATGAAGGTAAGGAGAGTGGAAAAAAAAAACACGAAAAGAACCGAAGAAGAAGACAAAACAGAAGTAGAAAAGAAAGAAAAGAGAACGAAGCCCTCTCTAGCTGTCATGTCAGTATGAAATATACCTCCTGCGGTAATTAGATGTTCACTTGGTAACGTAATAGAGACCGATATAAATCTAAAAGGGGAAATATACAATTTTATCCACATATTTGACGTGATACCGGACTTAATTTTTCTTTTATTTTTAGATCATTATTAGATCAAGATATGCCAACAAAAAGGTTATAAAAAAAAGATTCAGAAAAAAATGTTTTAGTATTATATTTTTTTTTTAAATTTTCTTACTTAAACCGTTTGCAAATAACTCCCTTGAAAATTTGTTCCAAATTCAGGTATTCATAAATATATCTAACGCAAACCAGCTGCGGTAAATGTTTTATTACTACGGCCGAGAAAACTTAATGCTAAAGAAATATGATAATGTGTGAAATTTTCGAGTCAAAATCCTTGTACTTATAAAGGAACGAGAAATTATTTCTTGTTTACTTTAAAATGGACACATTCAGAGGTGATAAACTATTCACTTAAACACAAATCTATGATTACGAAATTATGGCCCCCTATTTATCTGGCTTCGCCCCGGCAATCACCTGCATTTCTGTTTTCAGAATCTTAGTTTGAATCATAATCAGCGAGCACTCTGGCCTACTAATGCCGCATTTACACATTCGCACGATTGACGAGGCGAGGCGCGAGGCGATTGTCTAAACGACTCACTCGTCATTCGCCTCGTCATTCGCCTCGTCAATCGCCTCGCGACTCGTGGCGATCGCGTCAGGAGCGAGTCAAAGGGAAATTCCTGGAAGTCTAGGGTTGCAACGAGTCGGGAGGCGAGGCGAACTCAGTGTTTACACACTCGCTGTTCATTTCACAACGAGTCCTTCTTCTTTATCACGTGTTTTTTGGTTTTTTTTTTACTTTTTTCTTTTTAATCGGAGAATGGAATGGATAATTTTTTTGGAAATGTACCACGGTGAACCAGCTATTTAGGACCCTAACACCCACTATATTTTTTATAATATACCTAAGTATAATATGAAAGTACAAAAATAAAATATAGATTAATGCTTCTGTAATTAATTGGTTTAATTGACTGATATTTTTTGGTAATAAAATATAATGAAGTGAAATATTAAGTACACATAAATCAAAACACTCTGTTAAAAAATAAATAAAGTTATATCAAAATTATCTATAAACTTAATACAACGTTTATATATCTAACTAATACAAAACGTATATACAAATTTATATAAAGTTTATATATAACTAATATAAAACTTTAAATAAAGTTTGTACGTATATAAATAATATAAAACTTTATATAAAGTGTCATAAAGTTTATATATATAAATAAGAAAAAACTTTTCATAAAGTTATATATAGCTTATTTTATATAAACTTCCACCAGTGTGATTTTATTGTGTGTACTAATTGCCATTGATTGCGTTAGTAGTTGAATTAATAGAGTTCCGGCGAAGCACGAGGCGAGTCGCGAGTGCGAATGTGTAAATGGTCATTCGCGTTGTGGGGACGAGTGGAAAAATTAGACTACGACTTCCGGCGAACCGCGAGGCGAGTCACGAGCCCGAATGTGTAAATGCGGTATAAGAGTATGACAGACAGGTGAATATAACTGATACAATAAGGATATCCTTGTCAGATTCCCTTAAAAATATTATCATATTACATCTGAACCTTATCTCTGGAGTTTTTATAATTACCTTAAAAGCCGATTTTTAAAAATGTTTCAATTCTATCAATGGTAATGGTAATTGATTCGTATATGATATAATATCTTAGATGCTAAAAAAGATAAAAGTATAATTACTTCAATCTTCGTTCATTTTTACATCACAAAGATCATTCATTTTGACCGACAATTCATCCGAAAAGAGAACGAGGATCATTTCACCAAACCCGCTGTTTTTATCTCGTCCGTTCGTGAACGACCCGTTTTCAAGTATATGAGTTATTAGGAGTACACTCAAATAGATTTGGGTTTTTTTGGCCCTTGAAAGGTTTAAAAGGGTTTTTGAGACGGCTGAAGCAGCCATTTTAGTTAATTATTATGATTCTCATAAGCGAAATATCCTCTAACTCTGCTTCTTTAGGCAAAATTAGTTTAATTTGTGGAGAAAGTTACAGCGTATCTAGATCTAAGGATCAAAAACTTCTTTTGACCTCAACTATTCACTTTACGAAATCTATTCTCAATTTTTGACATTAAGACAAATGTTGTGTTTTTTTTACTCTAAACGTAACTCATTCATCTTCAATCCGTATGAATGCTAACTAGAATGGAATTTAAACAAGATATTGTAAACTTTTGATGAAAATAATAAATCAAAATTGTTTTTATGTGTACTTACATAAATATCCGTTTATCTTTGAATTTTCCAAATAATTTATTTATAAAGTTTTAACGCACCTGAAACAAAAACAGTAAATACATAAATTAATTAAATGTACGTTTGTAAATGTTTTACATCTTGCATCAAGTATTTAGTGTTATTAATTATAAAAGTTCAAATGAATAGAAATTAACATAAATTAATATCATTACAGATTAAAAAATAACGAGATATAAAGATAATATATTTTATATAATCGAGTAGTGTCCCAACAACGACTCACCTCTAAATTATTTATAACGTTAAATAAGCTGTGCTGCCATAAGCTGGGATCGAACCCGGGGCTACTGGGAGTAAGCCAGATACTAAACCATTTGCGCCATACCTATGTAACGGATATCGGAGCACAAAACTTCCTATTTAAATGTTTTAAGTATAACTGCATAAAACTTACTATTTAAACAGTAAATATCTATTTTAATTATAACTAATTATCTCTCAGCTCTTTTTCTCAACCATATTTATTATTCTGCCCGTTACCGCGGGCCTAACGGCTAGTTTTAGTTAAAAGATTTATTAATTTTAACATACTAATGGGACGTATTTATTTAAATTGACATAATCTTTAAAAAAATATTAATCAGATAAGTTATAATTGGTCCTTTACAGAGTCAAATATCAGCCATCAGCCAATCACAAAGTAATTTAAATTTTAAGTTTAAGCGTAAATGACACTTAAGTACTGCAGTCACGAAATGTAACGAAAATACTTAATATTTCACATTAAATTATAACTTGGGCTGTATGTACCCTTTTACTAAATCTGATAAAACTGAAATAACTAAAAAACTTATTGCCAATTATTTTTGTTCTATAACTAGAGGTCGACCAAGAAGTCATGGAAATCTGAGGAGTGCGCTAGTGTCGTCATATACAGTCAGTTTTTAATAAAATAGACCACTGTCAAAAAACACAGTGTTCTTCTTTGGTTATTAATCATTTTATTTTTTAAACTTCTACATTTTTTGCCACAGGCAACACTGTACCTGATAAGAAATCACTTCTACTATACGATAATATCTTTATATTATTATTTATTGATGATTCCCCTTTTTTGTGTTTGATTAACTTACTTAATCAAACTTTTTATTTCATCCCCGTTAATTGTAGCGTCCTTCGTATTTGCATCATCCCTTGGATTTGTGGATCTTACGAAAATATTTTAGGACAGTTGTGACTATAACTCGAACTCGTACTGTATAAAAACAAACAAAACAGGAAACCTAACAGATTGGAAACCTTCCTGTTGTTATTTTGACAACTAGAATACCACCCGACTATACTGACTTCGGCAATACTCGGAAGTCTCGACTTTAAACGAAGCTAAGCTTTCAGTTTCTACCGTGTTCATGACTTCTTGGTCGACCTCTAGTTGCATAATCTGAGATTTTAATGAATTTACATGTTGAGTCCGATTTTTTTTATATAAAATGTCGGTTATTTTCTGTCGTTTGTAAAGACAATTGGATCCTAAAGTAATAGTCCAGGCCCATTACAATGTAAAATCGGCATTCTTTTTATAAAAATTATTTCCTGAGGCGATATGTATTAGGCGGCTTTCACACTGCTCGCGAGACCGAGCGCGGCTGATTCACCTTGAGAAACAAACACATTTATCCGCATGGGGCGATTCACATTAAACCTCGAGCGAGACCAAGCCGGCCTGGGCTATTTGTATCGAGCGTTTTTGTAACCATGTAATTAATAAAATAGATAATAAAGGCAACATTTCCTACAAGACATGGCAAATATGCGCTTACGCCGATGACATTGCGATATTAGCAAGAGATATGAACCGGCTAAGAGAGGTTTTCACCACCATTGGAAGTGCTGCAAAAAAAGTTGGACTAAAAATAAATGAAGACAAAACCAAATATATGCGACTCTCCCGACAGAGTAGGAACCGCCCCCTACAAAATATTGCTATAGGTAACTACAACTTCAAAGGAGTTGGAAGTTTTATATACTTAGGAGCAGAACTAAATGAAGAAAATAAGAACCAGAGTGAAATAAACAGAAGACTATTGTCCGGAAGTCGCACATACTATGCTAACATAAAGCTTTTTAAATCCCGTGATCTCTCTCTAACATCAAAACTTCTTCTATATAAAACTCTCATCAGACCAGTAGTTTGTTACGGTGCGGAATCGTGGGTGCTGCTGGGCAATGAAGTTAAAAAGCTAAGAGTGTTTGAGAGAAGAATTATGAGGAGAATTTTAGTTCCACTAAGAGAGATCCAGGGATGGAGAATTCGCTCTAACAGAGAAATTGATGAATTTTTAAATCAGGAAGATATAGTAAAATTTATTAAAAGCATGCGACTAAGGTGGCTAGGACACGTAGCACGAGCGGATAACATAAGGAGTGTAAAAAAAAATCCTGGATGCCAGGATAGAGGGCACAAGAAGAAGAGGGAGACCTAGAAGCAGGTGGTTGAATGATGCTGAAAGGGACCTGCAGACTCTTGGTGTTAGAAACTGGAGAACTGCCGCCCAGGAAAGAGATAGATGACAGGAAATTGTTCGAGAGGCCAGGGTCCACCCAGGACTGTAGAGCCATCGAAAGTAAAGTAAGTTTTTGTTAGCTAAGCGTTTTCGGACGCCGAAAACGCTTAGTTAACGGTTGTACGCGGACTGGTAGATCGGCTGATCGGCTCGGTCTCGCGCGTAGTGTGAATACAAAAACGCTTGGCCTCGCATGGTGTTTGAAAGCCGCCTTATTTGTACGATACAATGAAAATTGGCATATTATTCAGAAAAATGTATCTACTGAGGCGATGATATTAGTCAAATAAATGAATTTATTGTTATTATTTATCGAAAAAAAGTTACGAAGATTTTGATTGTAAAATATGAATTTCAAGCTGTAATTTTCTTGGAGATATGATAAGAAAAATCTGTGGTATTTGTATAATATTGGTCACATATAATATAGTAGATGTTAATTTTAATATTGTATTTTGAAGAATTTATAAAATGGAGATTTATTTTGTAAGAAATAAATAAAGACATAATCTCGACTAAAAGCAATAAGTTTATTGTAAAACTAAGTTTATTGTAAGAATAAGTTTATTGTAAGAATAAGTTTATTCTAAAACTAAGTTTATTGTAAGAATAAGTTTATTGTAAGACTAAGTTTATTGTAAGAATAAGTTTATTCTAAAACTAAGTTTATTGTAAGAATAAGTTTATTGTAAGACTAAGTTTATTGTAAGAATAAGTTTATTCTAAAACTAAGTTTATTGTAAGAATAAGTTTATTGTAAGACTAAGTTTATTGTAAGAATAAGTTTATTCTAAAACTAAGTTTATTGTAAGAATAAGTTTATTGTAAGACTAAGTTTATTGTAAGAATAAGTTTATTCTAAAACTAAGTTTATTGTAAGAATAAGTTTATTGTAAGAATAAGTTTATTGTAAGAATAATTTAATTGTATAGAAACTAATTACAACCTCTAGTAGTCATCTTCAATATCGGAGAGACGTTTAAATTGGGAAGAAGTTTTGTTTATTTTTGGGAATATGAAAATTTTAAAAGGATGAAACTTATATCTCTCCTATTAGTGAAATATCACGAAATTTTAAATTGATTTAATTAAAAACTTTAATTGAGTAACTAATATTGACTTTTTATATTAGGGATCATAACTCTTAATTCTAAATAATAAACAAATATTTTGTTATTCAATCTAAACAAACTAATTATGTTAATAAGTTTTAATTAATTTATTGTATAGTTTAAATTTAGATAAAATTATATTATAATCTATATATATAAAGATGAAAGTCTGTTATGTCCTTTATACAAATCTACAGTTTCATTCCGATCTCGATGAAAATTTGCACACTTGACCTTCAAAGCAAGGGGAAGGTAACTGTTTACATGAATTTTCGAACTATAAATTTTGGTTCAAAGGGGTACGGGGTACAAGTAATGAATACCCTTCATCTTCATGATGCATATCGTTGAAATGCTCTTTAAGAGT
>KZ651789.1:349518-371022 GCA_001010745.2 Gerris buenoi
GGGGGGGGGGGGGGGGGGTCTAAAAAAGTCCACATACAGAGGATATAAAAGATTATAAAAGTAAAAGTGAAACTACTAAAGGGGTGGGGAAAGAGATAAAAGAAAACAACAAAATAAAATACTACAGGAAAAAAGAGTAAACAAAACAGAATTATTGAAAAATATGAAATATATTCCTAGAAATGAATTTAAATTAATTTCTTTGCCAATAATAGTATTGTTATAAATAGGGAAAAACAGTGCTCCAATTTAAATGTAGTGTAATATAGCGCAAATATTGTAAATAAAAAAATCAAAATTCTTTTTTATTACCTAGTAACATAAATAACAATTGTGTATCCTGTTGGTCAATCGGATTTTTTCAAACCAACTTTATGATGTAAAAACAACTCGTCTGATTTTAATTAAATTGGGATAAAACGTAAAAATTATGATGCCTCATCTAATGAATGCACGATTCTAATAGATTAATCTTATTGTGTACGTATAATTCTTCATTTGTATATGTATATCTTTATATTGATTAGATTATTCTATAATTTATAAATATATTTTCTATATAGAATTTAGAATTTACAAATACACGGAAGTTAATTAATAACCAAGAACAAATAAATGGAAGATGATATTTAAAATGATTGGTATAAATTAATACATATAGAGCTCTCTAGAGCTGTACTAAGATTGAATAAAGAATCTGTTCACAATGTATTACCTATATATTGATTTTTAATATGTATATGTAGAGTGTCCACGGATGGAGTTGCCTGTACGTGTAAATTCCAAGAAATTTCACTTTTCTAAGTAAAGTCACTCTTCATAAAATCTCCTGTTAGTTCTTTAATGAAGATTCATAGTATTACTTTTTTGTTCAAAATGTACCCTGAACCCAAAGAGTACAATTTAAAAAAAAAAAAAATGCTTTCTTATTTCTTTTACAAATATTAGCAGGAGATTTTATGAAGAGTAATTTTTCTTTGAAAATTCATTTTTTTCGAATTAACACGTATAGGCAACTCCATCCGTTGACTTTTGTATATATAAAAGGTAGAATATATGAGAAGTGAAATACGAGTATTGAGTATGGAAGACGTCTGCAAGAATAACCGTAGCTACCACCTGCTTCAACGACCAGCTACAATAACTTCCTTACAAATAGAGGTCAAGTTGGGAAGGTGAAGTGGCAAGAGATAAGGGCTTCTGCAGATAACATATCTTTCTTATCTTATCTATAGGCTGTGTCCACACTCATTGATCTGAGCTTGAGCTCTATCTATCAAACTATCGACGCTGGTAAATCTATATGCATACATAATTGTAAATTATCGGGATAACTATCTAATTATCTAATAAATTATCTTCGATTTGGAGATAGCGTGTGTGTCTGACTAACATCAAGCTAGAATTTTGTGTAAAAGTAAATGTTTTGGTTCCTTTTAAGAATATATGGTCGGCTAAGTTCGTCTGATTGACATAACTTGGTAATAGGCGTTTGAAAAAAAACAAACCGGTGGAGAGCGGCCATGTCCCTCCCTTTTTGGTGGAAAATATGATTTTTATGATCCTGAGTACTAACTTAGTTTGTAGACCAAAAATCATGTTGATTCTAGTTGGTCCCTTGAAAGGGGACACTTTGATTTGGAGTAATAATTGACTAACTATCCTATCAAGTGACAAACTACCATCAACTTGATTATAGGTCTACTAACTAAGTTCGTACTCAGGATTATGAAAATTACATTGTCCACCAAAAAGGGAGGGACATGACCGCTCTCCACCGGTTTTTTTTAAATGCCTATTGCCAAACTATGTCCCGCAGACGAACTTAGCCAACTACAAATTCTTAAAAGGCACCAAAACAATTACTTGTTTACAAAAGTCTAGCTTGATATTAGTCAGACACTTTTTTGCACGCTATCTCCTGAACTATTACTTGAGAATAAACTTCGTTAGTTTATTTTCTGTATTAAATGGAATAATTGAATAAATAAAACTGCAATAAAAATATAATAGCATGCGCGGATTGGTATCATAAGTTAAATGATTTTTAATCAAAATTCAACCAAACTTTCAAATTCCTCTGTACACTCGTATAGCACTAATAAATAAAAATAGACTGCCAATTAGTGTGGCACATAGCTTCCTCGCATCCTATCAGTGTGGCACATAGCTTCCTCGCATCCTATCAGTGTGGCACATAGCTTCCTCGCATCCTATCAGTGTGGCACATAGCTTCCTCGCATCCTATCACGTACTTTATTGATAAAATGCTTTCACAACCCATTATTGTCTAATTTGTTTGTTTCCCCCGTTTTTAATTTCAAAATTATTTTGATTTTTTAAATGAATTAAAGTATCAATTATACAAAAGTTAAAGAGAGCAGACGCCCCAATTAGCCCCAGATTAAAATCTGCGGGTTACTTTCGATAAACTATAAAAGTTTCACACAAATCAGATAAGAACTTATGAAATTATAGGAGTAAATAAATGTATGTTTTTTTGAGGATGTAGAAGGGTAGAAGAGAAACAAATAATGAACGCAGAAGATTGAAACTTATATGGGACCAACAATGGGCTAATCATAATCTACCACCCAAATTTCATTAAAATCGGACACGTAGTTTTTAGGTTATGATGGTTCACAAATATAGAGCGACAGTTCGACCGATAGATCGATTGGCATAGACATGGAACCAAAAATGTTCCCTGATGTCTGAAACGGATTTCTGTCTTGGAATTTTTGAAATCGGAGACCTAATAGTTATTTACGCAACAAGGGGGAGAAGTATGTTTTCCGGCTCGAGGTTAAGTTTTCTCCTGAGGCAACGCCGAAGGAGAAAACTTCATTAGCTCCCGAGGCTATCCGAGGGAGATAACTGTAGTATTAGCTCTCGAGGCTTCCCGAGAGAGATAATCCCGAGAGTAGAAATACTTCGATCCATGTTGCGTATTAAATTTTATCTACGACTAGTGCACCATGGGTAATAGCTATTGAGTTTGTAAATATAAAAGCTTTACCTACAAATTCACGCAATTTAAACACCTTAAACTGATATTTAGTTACTTGATTTATTTATTTTTATTTTTTTTTCTTTGGGTTTTTAGTCCCGTTCGACTGCACAATGGGTCATTACAGGACGGGGGGTTATCCGACCACTTTAATCATCTTCTCGATGAGATCATCAGTGTGAAACATGTCTGACCCCTCCGGGATTCGAACTCACGTCGGGTTTCAGACCTTGGTTTCAGAGCCGAGGATGGTAACCACTCGGCCACGCCGGCCCTTACTTGATTTATTAAAATAACAATTCTTATACTAAATATATACGTTTTTTATTTAATTACGTTTAGTTTGTTTTTAATTTAAAGACTTTGTATGATAACCTAAAGTAATCTTCCCGAAAAAAGGTAAACAAAACAGCTAAAAAAACAACATAATACTTTAAATGTACCTAAAAAATACCTTTTAAGCTGGTATGACTGTTTTTTTACTCCCAAGGGAGGGAAGTAACACTTCCCTCCCTGTTATTAGCAATGTAAAGTCTACTTACAGTGCAAGTCGCAGATAAAATATTTTCGCTCTTCTGAATGATCGAGTAGCGTCCGTTATCTTCGGTAAGCTCGGAAGCAAAAAATATAATGAATGAGTATTTGTTCCCGTGTTGTGTTAGACATCGGTTAATTTTTATAGAACTAGACAAAGATGTAATGACAATCACTGTCGAAACAAATGTGATATTAAAACGTGAACTACTTATGACTTAATTTTAAATGTACAATCCGATCAAATGGAAAGGTCTGTCATGTGGAAACGAACCCTAATCAAACACTCCTAAAGATACTTGATAAGTTCTCGGCTAAGTCATTCAAGTATAAGCAAGGACTTGATCTAGATGACGTGCTAAGTCAATATGTTTCAACTCCTGCGACCTCTTTTAAAAAAGTTTTCTTCTTCTCTTGAATTATTGTCTTTTTATAGAGTTGATTCTACCACATATCATTCAGAAAACCATCATTGTGTAAGTCGACAGCGATATAATATATCTTATAGTAAATACGCCCGATTCTTCTTAGATTAATCTAAGTTTTTGTGATGTAATATTAAAGAATCGATCGGTTACGATTAATCAAACGTATATAGGTGATGTTTATATAACTGTAAAATAAATATTGTATTACGATGTTCGTACTAATTTAGCTTCTATTATTTGTTGGACTCGTTTCGTTTCAGAAAACTAAAATATATTTATTATTGAAGATATTTTACTGAATGATATTGATAAGGAACAATATTTTTATAGTCACTTATTTATTCATGAATAAATAGTATAATAGTAGCCTATAAAAACCAAGTTTTAATTATAAATCCTTTATACTATTTTTGCATTAAGGTTGCGAGGGTAGGAAATTTCGTTTCGATCACATGCTCTACGATTATAGTTTTTTAATGTTTTCTCTTGAAACAGTAAAAATAGTATTTTTTTTTTTTTTCATTAATATGTGGGCTCCGTACAAAAAACAAAAAATCGCCAGAGACAACTCAGACAAACTTTCTCATACGTACATTTATTTACTATTGGAAATTTCATCAAAAATGTCATAAAAATAACTTCCCCCGGGCGGGGAATCGAACCCGGGCTCTCTCCATCCGCGTTTTAAGCTATTTTCTCCAGAACTAGATTTTTTTCCGGGAAATCGGCTTATATCATTAGATTCGTATTTAAATTGACTACATTTAAGAATTTTTTAATCAAAATCGTCGGAACCGTTTTCGAGAAATAATTTTTTTTCGTGTTTTTTCAGAGTTTTTGGGGGGTAGCGCCCTCAAATTTGGAGTTAAAATTCATTTCTCGTTTTCGCCTCGGGGTTTGATTTTTCTGAACGTGTATGCCGAATTTCGTCAAAATCGGTCGAGTAGTTTAGGCTCCAGGCGTCTGCACAGACGACAGACGACAGACGACGGACAGACATTTTTTAAAAACCACTTTTGGACTCAGGGGACCTCAAAACGTGTAAATCCATCAAAATCTCAAAATCGAATTTTCGCGCCATCACGATACTTTCTCTTTATATGAGAAAGTAAAAATGGGGTACGGGGTACCTCGGAACTATTCCTCACTTCAGAGGCCACTAAAGTGGCCTGTCCTGCTGCTTCACAGCAGGAGGAAGCAGCATTAGACGTGGTCAGTACTTGGATGGATAAACTTTCTGAACTAACTGATTTATTATCAATGAGGTAAATTCGTACCAAATTTCAACTCAATCAGGACCATTATCGATTTGTTACGATTTTTTAAAATTTTTGCTGACTCAGCAAACTAAGTTCAAGATGGCGGAAAAAGTTGATTTTCCGGGCGGCACCACTATAAGTAAGGACTGATTTTTCTTCCAAGTTTCAAGTCTCTATGTTAAATACCTTGGGCGCTAAGATGATAACACACACTCACATGCAGACGTCATGCTGAAAACCACTCAGGAGGAGGTATTGTATAAACAATACTTTTCCTACTTATATACAGTCTATAAGATTAGAGTTGGCAGAATTGAAGGCGGGAAACAACAAACGTGGAGGTAGTTTTGGGATTATAAAAATGGGAAAATCTGTGTTGCCATGTTATATTTTTTTTGTGGAACAGGGGTAGAGTAGAGCATTTTTTTTTCTGAAGTTGCATTCAACATGGGGGACCAATAAAATCGTTTCCCTCAAAATTTTCCCCCTTTTGATTGTGCCAACTCTAATCTTATAGACTGTAGGTAGTCAGGAAAAGTAAAAAACATTTCTCTCGTTTTTTTTAGTGTGTTTATTTATTTACTTTTCGTACCTTTACTAAAACGGGTTCTGATAGCTATGTCTAAATGATGATTGACTCAAATGTTCAAGGTTTCATTTTTATAATATTAAAATTGATCATTGAAGAAATTAAATAATGTGCAATCCCGACAAATTACTGCTGGTGCATCGCCCAATGTTTGTGTTCGCTGAAAAAAATAACTAAGTTCAAACGGCTCACAGATGTAAGCGCACCTTACAATCATTCTGCTCCTTAAGGAGTCGCGAGAGATGTTAAACTTTTCTAAATGAGTTTTGACGCGGAGGAAAGGTTGAGGGTTAATTAGTTGTTTTGTAGAGTTACACAAACAAACGCATCTTGTAATGATCAGTAATGGAAAACTGAGAAGTGTGTGTTGACTCTTCAGTCAAGTTGATTTGGATCTCCGTCCTTATTGGCTGAGATTGTTACTAACTAGAACCAATCATATGGTCCATTAATCATTTTCACTTCTCTTACTCTTAGTGGTTCAAGCAGTCGGTTAGAAAACCTCAGCTTAAAAAATAACTCACCGTAATCAAGAATTATTCTTGGGCTGAGTGCTGTTGTTAAGATAGCTCAAATTAGTAGTAGTCCATGTATACAGATAATTTAAGTAATATTATTATCAAAAGATCCAATAAACTCGACCAAAAATTTATAAACAGGTCAAGTGTGCGCTAGTATAGGCAACAGTATTGTTGATGCTCTATGATGCATCAAAGCTTACATACAAAAAGTTATATTATTTTTTACTCGACATACCCTTTTATATGTTAACCACAGGATTTCAAAAAAAAAAACCATTAAGGGTTTTTATCCTTATTTTAATTTTTTAATTTTTTTTTTAATTTTTTTTTTTATTCCATTGACATTTGGAAAAGAATAAATACATTAATATGTAAAGATAAACGTAACAATTTAGAGAAAGACTTATAATATGAAGACAACATGGATTTAGAGCGTGATAAGATAAATTAAAGACATTTTATTTATTTATTTTATGTATGTACAAAAGAAAATTAACGGNATAGATTTCTCCTAAACGGCTATTTCTAGGAAGTTAAAAACTTTTGGTATTTTGTCGATTGCCAAAGCCTTGTAAAAAAAATACTTCATTCATTGGTTAGAATTCGGTTGCTGATAACATTGACGTATGCCATTTTTCCTTTGACTTATGTCATTATATTTATTGACTTATTATTATTATTATTTATTTATTTTTTTTTTTTTTAAATGAAAGTTGCTAAATTTTTCAAATGAATTTTGTATGGATAAGAGGTGTAGCCGTAAAAGGAAACGACAGACGGACGGACGTACAGATAGACGCACGCAGGAAAATATAAGGGTCCTTGGTTTTGCATATGGAGCTTAAAAAGGATAACTGAATAAGTATGAAGAAAGTCTACTACAAGTAGGGAATCCAAGTCCAAGTCTAATCCCGGGATCCCGAGCCGATTTACCCCTACCGCAATCCCGGGATTGTAAAGTTACAGTCCAGGGATTTCGGGAACATTTTTCGTTTTAAGGTATTTTGACTGGTACAAGGTGGATACAAGTAATGTTTAATCAAGAGAATAATAGATTTTCTAAATAAATTACCAAACAAATAACATAAATAAACAGTAATATTAGTCAGGTAGTGGAATGCACTTATTAAGAATAGACAGACTTCTGTGATTTGTTAACTGCGACATGTGGACTGAAGCAGTTTATAAATTCAAACAATTTTAAAACCTAAACAGCATTTTATGAGCATTTCAAGTATGCAGAGTTTTGTTTGTTGCTAAACGTATTACGGGATGATTAGTTGTTTTCATTTGGTACATCTTTTACTTAGTAGGTATGTATATTCATAAATTTATTATTTTATTGTAATGTTTTTTGTTTTTATTTTAATTAAATCGCAATTATTTGTACAAATGCAGCAGTTTAAATATACAATTTATCATCTAAAAAAACTCAATTAGCAGCTTGTTACTTAATAAGAATACCTGATCACATTGATGTAAAATTCGCTCCATTTGTGTGATTAATGTTTATCAATATTTTTTTTTTTAAATACAAAAGAAATGCTAAAAAAAAACATTGAGCACGATCACGGCTTATTTTGTTATAATAATAAATAAATAAATAATATCTACTACATCATAAATACATGCTTTTAGGCTTTTTATCAGTCTAGATGGAATTTGGCCAATCCCGGGATTCGTTTTTCCTGTCCCTAAATCCCGGGATCAAAAATTTCGTCCGGGATTGGATTCCCTAACTACAAGTAAAAGAATTAGCTGAAATAACTGAGCGATCGAATCGATACAGTGACCCTGTTTATTGAGTCTACCAAAGATAAGATGCTGATTAAGTTTGGATCTCATTAATCTATATAATAGAGACGTATATACGGTATCCTGTTCTGGATTACTTCAGTGTCTGTGTTGGACAACCTCCTCTATATCTACAATGAACAATGTCCTCTGTATTAGTTTCAAGTCATGACTTGGTGCAAGGTAACAAACAGAAACAATGAAAGTCCACTGTCATGACAGCTCACAATGGATTGATATTGGAACAAGTCAAAATGAACCTGTATTGTTGAGCGGAATGCAGTTCTTATAATGTTTACATAGTCACTATCATGTTTTCATAAACTTCCTTTTTACTATATTGCAACAACTCAGCACAATTATTTTTAACTTTACTTTGTTTGGTTCACAAAACGAAGTGAAGTTTCAAAATATCGAGACTAAAAATTCAAAGAGATAATTTTATAAGTTTAGAGTAAAACATAATGTGCCAATTTATTTGGGCACATAGCTCCTTCGCATCAAAACCTCATAACTCATAAGTGTAAAATCTTTTATATAATCGAGTAGTGTCCCGACGACGACAACTCACCTCTAAATGAATTATAACGTTAAAAATTGATGCGCTGTCGCTGTGGGAACAGCGAAGTTTATTTTTAGTTATTTTTTTGTTCTTTATTTTTGTTGCTAAAATGTCAAGTGTCATTTTGACTTGTTTATTATTGTTTTGTATTTTTTCAATGTGATTTGTGAAAAGTATTTTTACAGAAAGCCAATGTATTTTTTGAACTGTCGCTGCCAGGATCGCAGCTTTGATACCGGCAGACGTTAAACCTTTAAAAACTACTAAGAAAAACCAACGCTTTTGTAACTGATAAGTGATACTTTACTCATCGTAACTTAACGTTCAAAAAATACATTGGCTTTCTGTAAAAATACTTTTCACAAATCACATTGAAAAAATACAAAAACAATAATAAACAAGTCAAAATGACACTTGACATTTNGAAATTTTGGTGGGAAGTTGAAAATTCGGATTCAGCGACCCAAAATACATAAAGTAAGCCCATTTCCAGAACTTATATCAATTTTTCCAGGTAAGGTCCCTATTTGATCTCTATTGCCTGGACTACTACGGGAGGCCCTGATAGCTGCCCGGGTCGGAAAAAAATAAGGCCGTACTGGGCCCCCAGTATTAATATAACTGTAAGGTAAACTGCGACGAGAAGAGACTGTAGGAATTTTAACCCAAACGCACCTAAACGGGGGTGGCGCTAAAATTTGAAACTTTGTTCGGTTTTTTAATTTTAACGACGCCCCCGATTGGGCGTCGGGGTCGAAATACCTACAGTGTCTTCTCCTTGGTTTACCTTATAACTGCCAGGTTCGCCCTTATTTTTTTACGACCCAGGCAGCCACCAGGACCTCCCGTAGCGCCTTCCTCCAACTTGTGCCCCAACAACTACAGCTCAACCGTGCTATTTTATTATTATTTTTTAATCAATTATTTGTTTTATCATCTATAATGTGTATTAATAATGTTACTAATATATGATAAGGTTAAAAACAGTTTAAAAAAGTTAAAAAAGCTTTTAATAGAGTAAAAAGAGCACATCTGTAAGTAAGTTATTTTACATCTTATTTGAGTTATTTGAGAGAATTATTTGTTTTATCATCTATAATGTGTATATTTATTGGCTTATTAATGATGTTACTGATATATGATAAGGTTAAAAACGGTTAAAAAAGCATTTAATAGAATAAAAAGAGGAAAAAACTATAAAATGCTTACAGAACACTAGTTTGTAAGCCAGAATATATAAGTAAATCACATTCTATGCGTCCAAGATACAATGCTGAGAGGGTAGAAAGAGAAGCTTTTGATTTCACCATCATGGAGGGTAAAGAGAGAATAGAGATGCTCGCACACTCCCAAGAGGAGGCAGGTGGGAGAGCGGAGAGAAGAGTGAAGGTCACGATGGAACTGATATCCGAGGCATGTGCCTACTCGATGTCCCCAAAAAAAGTCGCCAGGAAGAAACGCCCAGCTTATTGGTGGAACGAGGAAATAGCCGAGATCAGAAGCGAATGCTTAAGATACAGGAGGAGAGCGCAGAGGACCGCGAGAGCATCTCAAGACNNAAAAAAAAAAAAAAGGAAAAAAAAAAAAAAAAAAAAATGTGACATGTGAAAAGTATTTTTGAGAGAAAGCCAATGTATGTTAAGTTACGTTTAGTAAAGTATCACTTATCAGTTACAAAAGCGTTGGTTTTTCTTAGTAGTTTTTAAAGTTTCACGCCTGCCGGTATCAAAGCTGCGATCCCGGCAGCGACAGTCCAAAAAATACAAAGTTTTCCTGAAGAAAAGATTCGAGCGGAGAGCGGAGGTCAAAAGATGTCCAACTTGGAGCAAGAAGATCATACAGGAAAAAGGAATAGAGTCATGACGGAGAAGGGTAAGGCTTATGCTTTTTCCATACTTTTTGAAACCATCGAATCTATAAAAAGAAATGTAAAAATAAAAATGTCTGAAATTGACGAGTTAGGAAGAGAAGAGTTTAGTGCTCCTAGCTTACAGAGTGCCACCTTAAGTGAGCTTAAACTGCTCAAAGCAGAACTTACGGCCGGCAAAGAGAAGTTAAGCGAAGAATACAAAGATTCTGTCGATCTTTCCTACATTGAAGAACTAGATAAAACTGTAGAACATCTTACACAATTTATAGACACCAAGACCGTTGCTCTCCAAGCAGTACAAATAAATATGTCTCGAAAGGGATCAGTGAGCTCCCGCAGTTCCCGATACTCACGCAAAACAAACAATACGACATCGCGCTTGCTCGCCAAAAGCTAGAGTTAGAGGAGGAAATTAAACAGGAGTAAGCCGTGCTGTCGCAATTGAAAGCCGAACTTGATGCTCGTGAACGAACCCAAAGGGCCGAATTCGATGCTCGTGAAAGGGCTCGACGGGAGGAGTTTGAAGCGCGAGAGAAAGCCTTAAAGGCAGAAGTCGAAGCTAGAGAGAGGGCCTTAAGATAAAAAGAAGGGAAAAGTAAGATAATACAGGAGGCTATGGAAGATCTCGACGTCGACCTTCAAGAGTTAAATTCAGTCCTGGAAAAGTTTAAACTTCAAACAAAAGGCGAAGAACATCATGCAAAGGGAGAAATTGACAACTCGTCGCTGTTAACGACCACGGATCAAGCAAATTATGTTTGGAAAAACTCAGGGACAATACATGTTCAACCCCCAACCACCGCAGAGACAAGACTGACGACACCACCGACACTAGGAGTGACAGAAACGACAACCACGCAGCGGCAGAGTAGTTCACCGATTTTGTCAACGGTAAATAATTTTAATAATGAACAAGCCCCACTTTCGCAAGTAGACCCAATGCTTTTAATGTCAAAAATTCAGATTTTAAATTTCTTGGTTCCTTTTAAATTTAATGGTGAAAGTTTAAAATATCCGATTTTTCGAGACCAGATAAAATTACATCTAGAAGACGGGATTCTCCCCGACCACGAAAAAAAGAATTTTCCTATCCCGGTTTTTAGAAGGGGACGCACTTAACTTATTCCAAGAAAATTTTGGCCTTAACTATAGCGAAAGTGTGGCTTTGTTGGAACAACGATTCGGCAACGCTGCGGCAATTACGGAGGCTTGGAGTAATAAATTAACTGAAGGTCCTATGTTAGCACTTAGCGATAGTAAAGGGTTGTTAGAATTCGCGGAAGCTTTAGGCNCCCCAAAAAAAGTCGCCAGGAAGAAACGCCCAGCTTATTGGTGGAACGAGGAAATAGCCGAGATCAGAAGCGAATGCTTAAGATACAGGAGGAGAGCGCAGAGGACCGCGAGAGCATCTCAAGACTACGTGATTAGGACAACCGCTTACAGGGAAGCAAAAAGAAAGCTAAAAAAGGCAATAAAAATGAGTATTTATGGGAAGTGGCACAAGCTGAAGCAGGAAACCGAGGAAAACCCATGGGGGTTAGGATATAGAGTAGTCATGAAGAAACTAGGAGCAATGTCACATGGACCAGCCATGGATGCGAGCGCGAAGGAGAAAATTGTCGAGGCGCTGTTCCCAGATTACCCAGAAAGGGTGCCCGAGAAAACGGTAGTACATGAGGAAATTCCTCTTTTCACTAAGAAGGAACTGTTGAGAGCAGTAGGCTCCTTCAAGATCAAAAAGGCACCGGGACCAGATGGGATACCCGCAGAAGCATTGAAAATAGTGGCTGAGATAGCACCAGACATTCTTCTACAAATGTATAATGCGTGCTTGGAAGAAGGGGTGTTTAGCACAAGATGGAAGGAGGCTCGATTAGTCTTGCTAAGCAAAGGAAAAGGGGACCCAAACATGCCATCAGCGTACAGACCATTGTGCATGCTGGATACGGCAGGAAAGCTTTTTGAGAAAATGCTTAAACCTAGAATATTGGCGGTGATTGGTGAAGCTGGAGGTTTATCTGATCACCAATTCGGTTTCGTAAATGGAAAGTCAACAATAGATGCTATTGAGAAGGTGGTGAATGCTGCGCGTGCTGCAGAGAGAGGAAACCGTCACTCTAGACCAATGGTCATGGTAGTAACGCTAGATGTGAAAAATGCTTTTAACACGGCGAGTTGGATGGTTATTCTCAATGCTCTGAAGAAGAGATTTAACTTACCAGGATACCTCCAGCGGATAATAGAGGACTACTTGAACAGAGTGTTGTTGTACGACACCGAACAGGGAAGCAGAAGGAAGAGAATTACGGCAGGAGCAGCCCAGGGGTCGGTGCTGGGGGCGGACCTCTGGAACGTAAGTTATGACAGCGTGCTCAGAATGGAAATGCCAGATGACACCTTTTTGGTGGGGTATGCGGATGACCTGGCTGCGGTGATCACGGCCAGGACTAAAGAAACATGCAGCTAAAGCTTAACCAAGTAATGAGAAGGGTAAGTGCGTGGATGGAAGAGCACGGGCTACATTTAACGGTACATAAGACGGAGCTGGTGCTTCTAACAAAAAAGTGGAAAGAAAAAGTGGCCCCAATGAATGTCGAGGGGACAGTAATAGGACGGCTACATCAATAAAGTATCTGGGAGTGATGCTGGACGTGAGACTCACATTCTGGGACCAGATAAAACAGGCAGCAGACAAGGCGGCAAGAGTGACCTCAAGCCTTTTTATGTCAGCATTTTTTTATATCAGCAGACTTATGGCTAACGTCGGTGGACCGTCACCAAGCAAGAGGAAGATTCTTATGTCGGTGGCGGAATCAATTATGTTGTACGGGGTAGAGATTTAGGCTGACTCTATGGATTTCAAAAAGTACCGTACCAGGATGATAGCAGTGCAAAGGAGGGGGGCTCTCCGTATTTCAAGTGCGTACAGAACTGTATCAGGGCCAGCGGCTGCAGTGATAGCAGCAGTAATACCTATAGACATTCTAGCTCGAGAGAAGAAGCGAATTTACTCAAGAAGTAGTGTATATAAGGCGGTTCTGGGACCACCACCACCACAAACAAGCCCCTTTTAGTTGTCATTTTCTGCCCGAGCTGCCCCCCCCCACACCCCTCGACCCTGTGTGGCGTAGTCTTGTATGACTGTTCCCCCCACCCCCTAACCACCTCCAGTCCTCTTTTACGGACCCATGTAACCACCTCCCATGTACTTGGACCCCTACATCACGTGACACCCCTCTCCCTACCCTCTAACCACCTCGAACCATCTCTAACCACCTCTCGTCCTCTTTGACTGTCTTCTTATTATGACGTCACCATCACGTGACAGCCACCACCCTACCCCCTGACCACCTCCTGCATTGCTCATGCGTCACCTCTAACCACCTCCCCCACCCTCTAACCATCTCTAGTCCTCTTTCACGGTATCCTTATTATGACGTCACCATCACGTGACACCCCCCACCCTACCCTCCCTCTACTTGCTACTGCGCATGCGTCGCGTCCAACCACCTCTTCCGATCGCGCCACCACCACGTGATTGTTCCCCCCACTCCTTAACCATCTCCCGTATACCTACTCTCTCTGAAAGCACCACGCTTACCCTCTTCTGGCGTTCGGCGCCATCTTGGATTTTTCAAGATTTTATGACGTCATATTATCTCAAATGATGAGGTCAGATGGAGTTTCCTGAGGGGAGGTTGAAAATTCTCCATTTTGCTCTAAAATTAACTGTTTAGGAGATATTTACGATTTTTCATATATTTTTACATTTTTATATCAATATATACACATTTTGTACCAACTACGTCACTTTTTATAAATATTATGTCATTTTAGTCAACTATTGTGTTTTGGCCTCTTTGTTTATAACCTTTTTACAGTGTCATACGTTATTCATTATTTGACTTTTAGGACAAGTATTGAGTATTATTTTACATCTAGTACGTCTTATTTATATTGCGCTGCATATTATGTGTAAATCATGCTACTTGTGCTTCTCTTAGTAGGAAGCCTCCTCACCACGTAAAGGTAGAAGCACATCGAGGAGGTTTTTTTTTTTTTTTTTTTTTTTTTTTNTTTCTTTATAACAGTGCTAAAACCTACCACATTAAACAGTTTGGTTCGAGTTCAGGAGCGTTCCAACAAGACGGAATCACAAATCAATTTCCAACTGAGTAATTTTCTCGCATGCGCGTTATGTCAATCACGGACAATCACGGACTAATCCGAAACTGATTCGGAAGTGGCGGTTGGAACAAACCTTATATCTATTTGAAGACTAACAAATCAAATCAAAACCTTTATTTTTATTTAAATAAATTTGGTTGCCTTACCAATAACAAATACATCGACGTCGGGACACTACTCGATTACATAAATGATACTAGGCATCGCGTGGCTCTATCATTGAAGCGAGCGTATTACCATAAAATACTGAATATTGAAATTTGTTAATCATGATGAATGTCATAGTTGAAGATAAGTGGAAGAGGAAAGTGTGGGGATAAAGGGGGGGTACTCGGTACAAAGCTTTACTTCCTAAGCAAACCTATTATACACTACACTATATACACTAAAACTATAATACACTACACGCCTATAAGAATCTTAACCACCCCAATAGCTTTTAAAATATAATTATAAATGTATCTCTTCATTATTCAAATACTACTGCTTGTATCAAGTTGAAATTTTACATACTTGTTTCAATTGTTCTTTAGACGATGTTCATTAAGTTTTATTAAAATCGTTACGTTAGAACGTAAGATATCGGTAAAAAGGCTGTTTTCTCTATTTTAAACGTTAAGGTCCGCTTTAAAAGTTGTAGCGATCTTTATTAATTCATAGCGGTGTCGCTGTTGGTTTTACTAAGAAATGTTATTTGAAAAAAATGTTCGTCTTATCGAATAGGTGATGACAGAATTTTTTCATGTTCTGAAATTAATTCCAATTTTAAATTTTAAGCTCACGTTTACGCGTGCATTGCGCGCTAACTCTTGGACGAATCAAGCTGTCCAACGAACTCGTCCTGAGCATTGGTAAAATGAACATGTGTACCAAATTTCATCAAAATCGGTCAACTTTTACTCAAGTTATCGTCGTAGGTTTCAGACACACAGACAAACACACAGACAGACGCGGAGCATATTTGGTTGAATGTAAGAAGCTCGCTACGCTCGCTTCAATTAACGGAACGATGATGTTTAGTTTTAATAAAATTGTCGGTCTCTCTTTAGATAAGTTATTAAATCTATTTGAAGACCAACAAATCAAAAAAAAACCTATTCATTTTAGAATAAATGTGGTTACCTTAGCCTTACCACCAAGTCGGTGCCGTCATCGTTGAGACACTGCTAAATTATATATGTATGTATAATATTTAAGAACCCACATTGTTATCAAGATGTGGTTTGGTGATTGTTTGAACTAAACGTGACTAATAAAAATCTGATGACGTATGCACTAAATAAGTATGTTAGGCAACTTTCAAATGATTCAAAATAAAAATCAAACATCATGGTGACTAAACATCATAAAAATCAAAACATCGCTGTAGGAACAGCGATGTTTTGATTTTAGTTATTTTTTGTTACCAAACTGTCAATTTCCATCTTGAATTGTTTTAATATTGATGTTTCTATGTGACATGTGAAAAGTATTTGAGAGAAAGCCAATGTATGTTAAGTTAAGTTACGTTAAGTAAAGTATCACTTATCAGTTGCAAAAGCGTTGGTTTTTCTTAGCAGTTTTTTAAAGTTTCACGCCTGCCGGTATCAAAGCTGCGATCCCGGCAGCGACAGTCCAAAAAAGTGTTTGGAGTGGCATGTTATTCAGGATGAGTCTCTATCGGACCATAGGCACNAACATGTGTCATCAGCGAAACCTATTATTTCTCCTAAGAAATTTGGAATAAAGTACAAATCGTTAATGTATGCTAAAAATAATTTCGGTGACGTCACTGTCCCTTGTTGTGTTCCCGTACTTAACGTGGCTCTATAGCTTAATTCATTCAATAATTTTACTTGCTGTTGTCTGCCGGTAATATAGTCAGAAAGTAGATCTAACGCTTTTCCTCTGATTCCATAACATTGTAATTTTTCTATTAACTTCTTTTGGTCAACTGTGTCGAAAGCTTTTTTCAAATCTAAGAAAACCGCTATAATTTTTTTATTCTTGTCCAAATTAGTAGTAACGTATTTAGTTAAAGTATAGATTGCGTCGTCAGTACTTTTATTACTTTGAAAACCGAATTGAGTTTTAGGAAAAATATTATTTTTGTAAAAGAAAGATGAAAGTCTACTCTCGATGCACTTTTCTAATAATTTGGCTGCCACAGGTAGTAGAGATATAGGTCTATAATTCATTACATCCGACTTACTTCCTTCTTTAAACAAAGGAGTGATAACGGCATTTTTAAAAATACAAGGAAAAACACCAGAATCAAAAGACGCGTTAAATATATGAACTAAAGGCTTTACTAAATTATCTTTACAATGTTTGATTAATTGGGTGGATATTTGATCTATACCAGGTGCTTTATTGTTTTTAAGTTGACTGATGTGGTCAGCTACTTCTGACTCTAAATAGACACTGGTGAAAGTACAATAGAATGAGGTATGTTTGGTATATGAGCAGTACTCGAATCAGAGCTACAGTTACAATAATTCTTTTGTTCGTTAGCCAATGTTTCACCAATGCTTGAAAAGTGTCTATTTAATTTATTAATTATATCTTTATTGTTCACTATTTTATCCCCGGAAGATAGTAATAATTCTGAGATTCACATGTGACATGTGAAAAGTATTTGAGAGAAAGCCAATGTATATTAAGTTAAGTTACGTTAAGTAAAGTATCACTTATCAGTTGCAAAAGCGTTGGTTTTTCTTAGTAGTTTTTAAAGTTTCACGCCTGCCGGTATCAAAGCTGCGATCCCGGCAGCGATAGTGACATATTTGGTGGTAATCTTGAAGGGTATATGCTGATTTTGAATGTGATGAGTAATGATGTAGATTGTAGATTATGATGAGATTATCGATAAAAATGAATTTATTTAAGAAAGACGAATAAATTCTTTTTGTTATTTTTGTTTTTTACTTATTAGCGTAGCTATTTTAGGTGTTCTGCTCCAAAACAAATTTTTTTTTTGTTCTTTTTTTTGTTTTTGTTTAATCGCTTCATCGTGGTCGCGTTAATAGATGTCAAAAATTCGGGTTTTTTTTTAATATCTCGCTTACTATGGCTCGGACAACAATCAAGGTGGTTATCGAAATTATAGATAACAAAATTTCCCACAAAAAAAGTCTGATTAATTTTTACGTACAATGGATGGTGTACCGATTAAATGGCAAAGAATATCTATGAATATTTAGTATTCGTCGCCGCACAACTTTTACGTATTTTACGGATATCTTCCTCTGGTTTGGAGACCAATTGAGGATTAAATCAAAATTGAATATTATAAAATTACACACACGAAACATTACGTTAGTTTTTTTACATACAAGTGTGGGAACCGTTATTCAATATCTACGAGCGACATTTCAAGTTTGTTCGGACGTAGTTTGAAAATATTTGTGCTCCCAGTGTTTTAATATTAACAGAGGTAATTGTTACAGTGACAATCGCAATAACGAAACATTGTTTTATGAGTAACGAACATCTCGGTAGTGTTCCCACCTTGAACATGGAACGTGGTATGACAAATTTGAAAGAAGGAAGTATCAAAAGAGTATTGAATTCTATTAACGCGACCACGCTCATGTTGCCTATTTTCAATATGTCTTTAGAACGTCAAAATGTTGTAAACAAAAAAATTCAAGCTCGGGAACAGAAGCCATATATTTATATTTAGGACTAAAATAACAGGATACATTTAATAAATAAAATTTAATTTGGAACCTTTGGCTTTATACTTATTGGATAACCAAGCATATTTAATTATATGCCTAAAAATGGAATTGTTTCTTCATTTTTCCAGCACATTTAAAAAAAATAGCTCTTCCTTCAAGCGCCAAGGGCGCTCGGTCCCCGGTTCTACAGACTAAAAACAAAACGGCGTAACCGAGGAGGGACTGTCACTGACGTTTTCATCCGGTAAATAGAAAAAAAGTAGACCCGCAGAGCGATGGATTCCGGTTTGTGGTTTTGATTATCGGATTAAAACCACAAAACAACCGTTTCCAAATCTTCTCGGGTTTTACCTTTTCCATTTTATACGATAGGGTTTCTCCTGAAACGAATATCTAATAATGTTTGTAACGTTTAAAATTCGTTTTTGCCGATTATTAACGGTTGCTTTTTTCTAAATAATAGAAGTAATCTGTAGGAAATATCTAAGCCTATACTACAAGCGTTTTTTATATTATACTACAATAATTCACCTTACTATACTAGGCTTTTTTTGGAACGAAGTTCCTTATGGCACGTTCTGGAACCCGGGAGTGAATCCGAAAAAACGACTAAAATCACCGCCATGAAATCACCGTCACGAAATCTACAGATGGCGATAACTTGAGTAAAAGATCACCAAGTTATATGAAATTTGGTACACATGTTCATTTTACCAGTGCCTAGGCTGAGTTCGTCGGAAACGTTATCCGCCCAAGCGTTCACGCGCAACGCTCGCGTAAACGTAAGCTTCAAAAGACGGGAAAAAGTTATATTAAGGAAGCCTGTTACTTGACTTGTCTATCTATATTATTAAAAAAGTTTTGTAAACAAACAAGTTCAGAGAGAGTGATATATAATTAACTGTTTGTATAAGAGTGCGATAGACTAGAAGAGTGCTATTGGTGGGGCTGTAGATGTTGGGGCACAAGTTGGAGGGAGGCGCTATAGTCCAGGCAACAGGGAATTTTACCTGGAAAAATTGATATAAGTTCTGGAAATGGGCTTACTTTATGTTTTTTGGGTCGCTGAATCCGAATTTTCAACTTCCCACCAAAATTTCCCAGTGCGTTCCCCCCAAATTTGAAAAAAAAACAAAAATTAGTTTTTTTTAAAAAAAAATTTTNACTTGACCATTCTCAAAGAAACTAAAACCACAAACGTTAAGAAGAAAATTTAAGAGAAAGAACTCAAAACACCGTGTGAAAGACACAAGAGCAAATGCAGAAATTGCAGAATGTTTCGTTCACATCACAAGAGTAAACATAAAATGTCCGTTCGATATATTATAGCCTATCGATATATTATTATAATTATATCGATGGTTTTTAGTTAGTTCCACTTTTTCCGGGCAAACTTGGTCAAACTTCCACCCTAGGGAGTTGGACAGGGGTGGTTCGTCCTACCTTTTCTAGTAGGAAGTACTAGACTACTACTACTACTACTAGGATCATGAAAATAGCAGGACACTGAAAAAAGTAGTCGTAGGGCTAAAAAAGAAGGCCATGACTGTTCTCCACTTGCCTGTTTTTTTTTACCAGCTTATGGCCTAGCTGTGTCCTGTGTTCTGCAGACAAACATAGCCGACCACGTATTCTTTAAAAGCACCAAAAGAAAATTCCAATTTAATTGTCAGTCAGTCAATTTTATGCATGCTATCTCCTGAACTGTAAGATTTATAATTTAAATGTTATGACTATAACCTGTCTGTAGATAATCTACTGTTCTGAAGAAACATTTTTTTTTTTTAACACTTTTTCCTAATTAAATATTGAAAATTCTGAATAATAGTCAGGTTCAAATTACTCCAAAGACATAAAGGAACAATTTAAAACAAATAGATAGGCCTGATATAACAATAAGTGCAATTTGATAATTTTTACCTGCTACAATAATCTATTTCTATCTATTATTTTTCAGGGAAACAAGGTGTTTAGAAGAAGGATGCATGGAGACATCTTGATTAAGGGATTTATTTTCCCGGCTTGGGCTTGTTTATATAGACTTTTTATAAAAGCTGTCTTGGTCTGTTCTGTTGGAAATTAAGAATGCACATGGAAAACCTTGTTAGTTGTTGTTAGTAAAAAATAAAATTAAACCCATATGAGGAATCCATGCAGATGACAACCTTGCCATATGGAACAATTCACATTGTGCAGAAATAGTGAATTGGGCTTCTAACTGGTGAAACCAAATTGTGGGATTGTCCTCCCAGAATGGTGGTAATTTTACCGATACTCAATGTATTTCGTAATTACCCGATGCAGCTGGTTGGTTGGGATTAACGTCCGGATTCATATTTAGTAGTCAGATCACCGCTGTTTTCTAAGTCAATCTAACGTCGGGGTCACCACTGAGAGAGATCGTTTTTAAGAGTTAATAACACATTGAAGAGTGTTTTATTTATTAGAAAATGAATGACAGATACGTCAAAATAATGTTAAACAAAAATAAACTAAATTAATTATTTGTGCGGATGGCACAAGGACCTATAAAATAGGGATGGAGCTCCTGGGTAAAAAAGTGTCATCTGATAAACTTGGAAAAATCTACATAAAATTACGAGGATTTTATTTTAATCTAAAGTTTTACTTTAATATATTAATTAAATTTAATTAAAATAGTTAGTAGCAGTCATTAGGGTAGTTTTTAATTATCGAATAATTAATATTAATAAACTAAATTAATTATTTGTGCGGATGGCACATATATATTTGCTTTTTTTAAATGTTGCATACCTTATTGGTTTATTACTGATAAAAAACATTGTGACCCCCCGGGGGATCGAACCCGGGACTCTTGAGATCGAAGACAAGAAATCATAATTTACATAATGGGTATGCCTACTCATCTACAAAACCCTCAAAAGTACTTGGACTAAGTACTTCCCTGTGATTTTTAACCTTATCATATATTAGTGACATAATTAATAAGCCAACAAATGTATACATTATAGATGATAAAACAAATAATTCTCACAAATTACTCAAATAAAATGTAAAATAACTTACTTACAGATGTGCTCTTTTTACTCTATTAAAAGCTTTTTT
>KZ651790.1:10664-29018 GCA_001010745.2 Gerris buenoi
TATATATATGTCGTCCCCTCGAAGTTAATTCGTCAGGTTTTTTTAAAAAAAATTAAAAGGTGAGTAAACGAGGTTGCCTGATTGACACCAGGTCACTGACTCTTCAGTCATTGACCAGGTGTTAATTGTCAATCAGGCAACCTCTTATGACTCACCTTTTAATTTTTTAAAAAACCCTAACGAATTAACTTTATAATGATTTATATCTACTTAGACTTCTATCAAGGTTTGTAAATGTTTCGAAATAAGAGACGAAATATTACCTTATAAATGAGTTGTTTTTTTACCCCTTTGGACACACAAGATTTTATAAATATTTAATTAATTATTTCCCCCTATTTTTTACAGATACTGTTGATTTTAAACAAATATTGCCTATTACGTAAAATCAAAAGAATGAAAATGAAAATGAAAAAAATAAAAGACAATACTTTTACTTTTTGCAGTACAAAGTAAACTATTATAAACTGAATCATGGTTATTAGATTATCCAATTGTGATAAGGATAAGACATTTATCTTGCTAACTACTTTTCATAAAACTTTATAGATATTCAAATCGATTTTTTCAATAAGTAAAAAAAAATTGTTTAAATAAATCCTAAGCAAATCATACTATTCCTTATTAATGGAATAGTAAAAAAGAATAACCAGTATGAGTCGTTACATATTATTGTACAAAAAATAATTGTATAATAATATTTACAATACAAATTATTGTACATCTTACATTCAACAAACTATGCATCCTGTCTGTGTGTCGGAAACATGTGACGATAACTTGAGTAAAAGTTGACCGATTTTGGTGAAATTTGGTAAACATGTTCATTTTACCAATGCCCAAAATGAGTTAGTTAGAGAACGTTATCTGCCCAAGTATTCGTACGCAATGTTCACGTGATCATTTTACATTTTGGAATTTAGGGACGGGAAAATATTCTAACTTCATCTATTCGATCAGACAAAAAAAAAATTTTCAAACACAATTTTTTAAGTAAAACCAACAACGACACCTCTCTGAAGTGTTATAGATCACTAAAACTAATATAGCGGACCTAAACGTTTAATATAGAGGAAAAACGTTTTCACCAATATCTTACGTTCTAACGTATCGAATTTAATAAAACTTCATCTAATCTCGTTAAATTCAATAGATTTTTCGTAAAAAAATACGTAAAAGCGTCACTTTCTTAGGGAAATGAGGAAGGTTATGGCGAAAAGTACAAATCTTAACCTAAACTAACTATAACCTTCCCGTATTTTTCTCAGGAACTGACATTTTACGTATTTTTTTGGCTAAAGTTAAAGTGATAATTTAGCGAATTTATACTTCGATTTGGACATCTACCTGGTCTATATGAAGCAGGGTTGTTTTTCTTCAGAAAATGAGCGGAGCACCGCGAAGCGGTGCGGAGCGGCCGTTAAAAATAATTCGTTTCTCTAAACAGCACTGAACACTTCACTTTACGTATTTTTTTACGAAAAATCTATTGAATTTAACGAGATGGTACAACCGGAATCGTTTTTAATATGTAAAAATGAACAGTTTAAAAAAAATTGCAAGTAAATCGGACAATTAGAAGTTAGTGGGCCAAATAGTGCAGATTTACCCTGCTGTTTACTAAAATCATCCTCTTTAACTATCAACTCATCATTATTACCTATTTTCTTAATATTCAATAAGTATTTTTATTGTATTACGCTCGCTTCAAAGAAAGAGCTGCGCGATGCCTAGTTTTATAACAATTAGATTACATACCTCTTTAGATATATCATACATGAGTTCATTCAGACCATCTGGAATAGAGTATACTTTTCTATCAGTGTGTATATCAAGTTCTTCGGGCATGTTGCTGGAAGTATACGCTAACTTAAATTGACAGATGTGGCTTCACAGATCTATATAATTTATTTAATGTCTATCACGTATGAGTACAAATGCCATTACTAAATTGAAACTTCCATTACTAAAGATAAACTTGTCAATAAATGTCTTATTTTAATTAAAAAAATATTTTTTAACTAAAAACATTATTAAAGCAAACTTATGATTAATAGTGGCTATGTGAGGTTTATTCCAATCAAGCAGAGAGTGTAATGAATTCCGTACTTTATACATCCGTACTATTGAATTTTTCCTATTGAATTGGGTGGTTTTTTTTAATTAAAAAAATCTTAATGTTTTCCTTTTCACATTTTAAGAACTTCTAGCCTGGCCCAAATTCGATTATGTCAATAGTTAAAAATAAAAAAAAAAAACATGAAATGTCCACTTACGCTCTTACGGATAAGGGTGGGGGATTAGAATAGGATTGTTAAAAACTCGGAAATGGATGTAGAATAAAATCAATGAGTGAATCTGAAAGGTTTTTTATGTTATTTATTGACCTGTTCTTTTGTATCTAAAGTGCGTTTTTATAAAATATCTAATTAAAATATCGGTCAAGCTTTTACAGCTTTGCGTTTATCAAGTAAATAAAGCCGGCGAAAGGAAATCAGACTCGTCGTACAAAAACAAATTCAGAGAATCGTATGAGTTCCCGTGTAAGAGTTCACTTTTGGACACTTCAAAGCCTTACATGATATTGTCTAAAGCTGCGAAAAGCTCTTTTGTAACAATGCAGCCTATTGAATTCCGTAAAGTCTTGCCTAAGGCTATACCGACTTATTGGACAGACTACAGACTATAGATCTGACATAGATATTACAATAAACCTTTTTGACGAGGTAAAACATCCCCTTGGTGAATATATTTGTCCAGACTGCCATTTCATGTAAAGTAACCTCTTATAAACCCATGTTATGTAAATATTTACTTTGACCCATTCAATTCTGCTTTTCTTGTTAAACGTACTCATCTTTGATGGTTTAAAGGTTAAACTTGAGGATCGTAAAGTTCCCAACCCAACATTTATAGTATCGCTTTTATTTCCTTAAAATACTAGATTCTGATAATAGCCATTTGATAACTGCCTATTTTTGTAGATACTTCTCAAAACCCTTATGCCGAGGGTGATTATTCCGTCCGTCCGTCGCTCTTTGGTTCATAGGGCCCGAACCGTTTAAGCTAAAAAGCTGAAATTTGAAACACTGGCGTAACTTTCGGGCCCAAACACAGGAAAAATACACAAAAGCTAAAAATTAAATATGCGCATGCGCAATTCGAAAAAATGTGTTAAACTCAAATATTTATTTTTTTTTAACTTTTGAGTTGGGTGTCAAATGAAAGCTGCTGAATAGTAGGTTACAAATATATATATATATGCTTTTTTAAATTTTGCACTCCATATTGGTTANTGAAGTGCGCCCAAAATTTTATTTTTTTAAAATTTTGAGTTGGGTATCAAATGAAAGCTGTTGAAGAGTGGGACACAAATATATATATATGCTTTTTTAAATTTTGCATTCCTTGTTGGGCAAATAAATCAAAATATTACCGACAAATACATTGTGACCCCCCCAAGGGATCGAACCCGGGACCCTTGAGATCGAAGAAAAAAAATCATACATAATTACTTAATTACATAACGGGTATGCTTACTCATCTACAAAACCCTAAAAAGTACTTGGACGCGAGTACTTTCCTGTGATTTTTTTTTTTTTATTTATTTATTTTAACCCTTTCTAATTGATTTTTTATAAATAAATATGGATAGTCTTCAAAATTGAATTGATGTGTCTGTATGGGCAAGAGGGAGCCTGGCTTGCCAAAGTACTAAAGGGAGAGTAATAGCCAGAATATTAAACGGGGTGAAAAATGTATAAAAATAATAAGGTGAACTCAGGAACCAAGAAATGAAGGGTGAGGGTAAGAACAAATTTGGAGCAAACAGGTGATGAATGGTGAATAACGGGTGTGAAGACTTAAGGCTGGGCTTTTGTAAATAGCATAAACAAAGAGCAAGTTAAGCCACAATGGCTTGACGTACAGACGGCTTCTCTTAGCCCTGCGGCCTGCGGATCGTTGACGCCGAGCCACAGTTTTCTGTTATAATTTGTCCTTAAACGTTAGTAACTTATTTATTTCATTTCTATTCTACTACGATCAGCTTCTATTTTGTTATTTTATAATATTTCAAAATCAAAGTGGCATTCTCTACTTAGAGTGAAAAGGATATTACAGCAAAGGAAGAATTAGTGGGCCAAAATAGGAGAGTATAGGAGAGATTCTAAATCTGATTGAGTAAACCACTATGGGCCCCTTTAACGGCTGTTAAAGGGCTATATCAGCTGATTCTTAATTCTTCATCTCTTCTCTTAGTCTAGGAGCCCACGACACAAACGCTGTCATGATAGGTCTCCCAAATTTCATACATATATTCGTCATGCCATTCATAGGGGAACATAAAATGGCCATGCTGCCATGTCTGGGACCGGACAACGCTGAAATAAAAATAAATAAAAAAAATAAAATTTTTAGGTGTCTGTCATGATAAGTCTCCCAAAAAAAACAAAGCCTATCTGAACGATCATCAATTTTTGTGTAAGGAAAACCGCTGCTGCCTTTTCCAAACAGCAGCAGGGTTTGAAACTCGCTAGGTTTTGATGTTTATTGACAAAAAAGCATGGAAAATTAAACACTAACCACAAGTGTGATATATTTTTGTAATCTACTCTTCATTTGATAACCCACTCAAAATTTTCAAAAAATATTTTTTTCCCGTGACAGGTATTAGCCGCCATTTTGGATTTCCAGTTAATCTGATCCAAATTGGTATTATTATTTTTTCTTTGACCCAGGAGACCGCTCATTTTGAATATTTTTTTTATATTTTTAGTAACAGTAGAAATAAAGTTTTAGGGAGTAACGCAGAATTTTGATGTTTTTTGACAAAATGGCACGTATAATTAAACACTAACCATAAGTGGTGTATTTTTGTAATCCACTCGTCAATACCTTTCATTTAATATCCCACTCAAAATTTAAAAAAAAATGGTTTCTTTCCCAGTGACAGGTATTAGCCGCCATTTTGGATTCCCAGTTAATCAGATCCAAATTGTTATTATTATTTTTTCTCGAGGAAATCGATGATACGAGGGTGGATCAAATTTAAACGGGACTTCATATCATCGATTTCCTCAAAAAACCAAAGCCTATCTGTTAGTTTGCCTATCCAAATTAGTTTTCTTATATTTTCTTTGGCCCAGCAGACATCTCATTTTTCATATTTTTATATATTTTTAGTAACAGTAGAAATACAGTTTTAGGGGGGCACGCAGAATTTTGATACCCCACCCAATATTTTTATATTTGATCCACGAGGGTGGATTGTATATAAACGGGACTTCGTATCATCAATTTCCTCAAAAAACCAAAGCTTATCTGAAAGATCATCACTTTTTATGTAAGAAAAACCACAGCTGCCTTTTCCAAACTATGGAGAAAATGGCGGCAGCAGCGATTGAAAGTCACCCTCCACGCAACCCTTGCGTTCCCGTCCCCCTAAAACAGTGTTTCTGCTGTTAAGAAAAATATAAATAAATATGCAAAATGTGCGGTCTACTGGGCCAAAGAAAAAATAATAATACCAATTTGGATCAGATTAACTGGAAATCCAAAATGGCGGCTAATACCTGTCACGGGAAAAAAATATTTTTTTGAAAATTTTGAGTGGGGTATTAAATGAAAGGTATTGACGAGTGGATTACAAAAATACACCACTTATGGTTAGTGTTTAATTTTCCATGCTTTTTTGTCAATAAACATCAAAACCTAGCGAGTTTCAAACCCTGCTGCCGCCATTTTCTCCCCTGTTTGGAAAAGGCAGCAGCGGTTTTTCTTACACCAAAATTGATGATCTTTCAGAGAGGCTTGAGGAGACTTATCATGACAGACACCTAAAAATTTTATTTTTTGTATTTATTTTTATTTCAGCGTTGTCCGGTCCCAGACATGGCAGCATGGCCATTTTATGTTCCCCTATGAATGGCATGACGAAATATATGTATGAAATTTGGGAGACCTATCATGACAGCGTTTGTGTCGTGGGCTCTCCTATTATCTCCGGTGTTGGTGATCCCCACTAAGATTTTGTCTCAGTAGTGTTTAATACAATAAGTTACACTTCCATTGTTGGGAACGGTATCTTTCTTAACTCATCAAATTTTGATTTATTGTGTATTTTTTAAAGATAAAACCATGAAAATCAGTCATTAGTTGTTCATAGACGAAGAAAAACCGACCACAATTTAATCATGAATTTCGAAAATTAGAAAAGTTGTTACTCATATATGCAACAGATTTCTCCACAGAGATAGACTTTGCCGAGCGAAATTGAGCTACTTCCATTTATATTATCTGAGTTTAGATATTCTGCGTTAGGTATTCGCTGGCTAAAAAAAAATACCCCAATGCTGAGATGGGTTGAGCAAACCTGATTCAGTTTTTGTTAAAAGTTATGAAGATCATTATTTTTTAAAATCCAGTTCAGGTAACACATAAAAAAATTCCTTTAATTAAATCAAGGTTGAAAAGCATACTAATTCCTTTTATAATTAAATTTTATATAAAAATGTTACTTACCTTTAGTTACTTGCCTTTTCCACCCTAGATTTTTTTTTTTTAGTTTTAAAGAGAAAGTGTATTTTTTAAAGTTATACTTTATAAATTTGCCATTTTTTCCTCCCCGCTTCTCCGGCTCCGGGTTTTTTCTCTCGTGGTACATTGTAATTTATTTCATGATTGTCCTGTTCCTTTATTCCTGCCGACCTAAAACTTGCCTCTTGGAGTGAAGGTTTTTATTGTTTAACCAAGTAATTATAATTTTTTTTTAAACTTCTTGTTTTTAATTTGGAAAAAAATAAGAAAAAACTTAATTCTACAAAATATTTTAACACAAGGAATAAAAAAATATCATTTGCTAAAAAGAATATAAAAAGTTCTAAGTACAATTAAGATAGAGTAAAGAAACTAGTGAATGCCTATAGTTAAAAACGCCTATGTTAACTTCTTTTTTACCTTTAATTTTCATATCCTGAGTAATTCTTTTAAGTATCCAGAAAAAAAGTAAGAAGGAAGTTAAACCCCATCAGTTTATTCGCTAACTATACATCGAATAATTCTGTAAAATTATAAATACACACATGAAAACTAATTAAGTAGATAATTTTTTATACAATTGCATCCTGCATATAAAAATTAAAAATGTGTACAATTTTTACATTACAGTTTGCCAGAATATATAAATAATTTTCTTTGTGACATGTGACATTTTTAAGCTTCATAATTTGGTATTCACTTCAGTTTATTTGAATTTAGTTTATTTATACATGAACTTACCTACACGCTTTATTCCCGGATGACCAGATTTTAGGAGTCGGTATAGGAAATGTCGAGACTCATTTCGTTCAAAGCTATCTATGGATCTAACATACTCTTTAAATCTGATGATATACTCATAGTTAAGGCTCATCCATAAATCCAAATCCTGATTGAATAAAACCATTGCATCTTATAATTATAAAAAATTAAGGGGCGAATTTAATTATTTATTTATTATATAGTTATTAAAAATGTGTATGGAAAATAACAAAAATATCGGTAAAAGTGATATTTGGGCAGAACTTGAGCCGCTCAACGGTGGAAGTGTTGTGTTAACTTCGATAGGGTATTCATCCAGACATATAAATTCACAGCATGACGGTCCAGGGACGTATTTCCGACAGGTTTTCTGAAACATTCAATATATAGCATCCAATATATTTATAGTTTAAAGTTAGATAATTCTATATTTATTAAGCTTCGTCCAGACTGCCGAACCGAATAGAGGAAACGAGCAAAGATCTTCAAGAGAAGACTGCGACAGAGATTTAGTGAAATCGGTCAATTGGAACCTATTAAAGGAAAGGTCAATGGAGTTGCTCACTATAAAAGTGACTTTGTAACTAACTCTACGAATAATCCCTGTCAAATCTCTGACCTGGCATCTCTAAAGCCTTGTCCAGACTACCGAACCAAACAGAGGAAACTTAAACAGGAGCCGAGACTTGGTCTCTGCGCATGTCCAGTCTAAGATACGCAAACGCAATTTAGACTGGGCATGCTCAGAGACCAATGCTCGGCTCTATTCGGTTCGGTATCATTTGGACGAGACTTTAGAGATGTCAGGTCTAGTCAGAGATTTTACAGGGATTATTCTTTAGAGTTAGATACAAATTCACTTTTATATGAGCAACTCCACTGACCTTTTCTAAAAAGAAGTCCAATCGACCGAATTCACAAAATTTCTGTCGCAGTCTTCTCCAGAAGATCTTTTCTTAGCCGTGGTAACCTAAACTTTTAGAATTTAAGTTAAATTTAAAATAAAAGATAGATATAATGGCTGAACTAAGTTCAAGAGGAGTAGCAGGATTTGTATTACTACCTACTCATGTGAGAATAAAATGATCTTTCCTAATGTCACTAAAGAAAATTCGGAAAACATTCTATAAATCTTTCTCTCCCTTACTTTACAATCCCACATAAGTACTTATAGTTTGAACAAAAGAATCATTAGTGTAAAATTAAATTTCAATATTTCCTGTGAACATGTCTCATATCTCTGGAAATTCATATTATTATTATATATCAATTAGAGAAAGTATATATCAGGCCCTATCAGGCCTATTGATTAATAATTAGTTAATAAATTCAAACATTTAGTTTGAAAAAAGCAATGAAGCTTCAGACGTTTAACGAAACTTTGAAAAAACTTAAATTGCAACTAATGAATATTTTAACATTTCTTTCAAGTTCAGCATTCTTCTGGAGTTTTGCATTGCTATAAATTGCATCATGACAGCTGTATAAATAAAGAAGTTTTACCTCTCTAGCTCTACAATTATAGATTTATAACCATCTTGCTTGGATTCTGTGACCTATACAAGGTTTAAAGAGTATCTAGGACTGTTGAAAGATCTCATGGTCAAAATACTTACATAGGGCGGATCTCTACAATAGATTGTCTTGCACCACATTGGCACACCATGGCGGCAGACACATGTTGAGCAAATGGTCGGTGGTGGTCCAGGAATATATAGTTCTAAATGTCCAATCTCTTTCCCTTCAAAATCCGTACAGTTCTCATATTTGGCTCCTGAAAAAAATTATTACATCGATATTAATTTACAATGAAGGTGTTGAGATAAAATAAATGTATATAATTATTTACCTAATCTAATTTATGTAAAATCAAAATTAAAAGGTCCTACAGTTTTAAGGAACAACTATATACAGCTTTTAGAGACTAAATGTTAAAAATGTTATTTATTATTAGGTCTGCTACGTTTTATTAATTATTTATTATTACTGTTTTGTCTCTCTAAAGTAATTCCAAGCTAATTGAAAAAATAAGTTGCTTAACGCTGTCAAAGTTATTTATTATGTATGTAAAATCTTTCCTTGAATAGAAGCAGGCTTTCTCATTCAAGAATTAAGAGTAAACATATGTTTGAATGCCAGAAATACAAGTTTTCTTAGAAATGGGATGTTCTCTTAGTTAACTCAGCATTTTAAATTATATACTGACAGGTTTTGAGTTAATACGTGAAGAACATAACGTGGAATAGAAGACACTAATTAGAGAAACAACTGACTTTTTGGGACTTCGCACGAACATATTTCATGTTTTGCCAATTAATATTGTATTATGACACAATACTAAACTATAACTATCGTTATAGGCTTCCAAGGAGCTAAGAATTGAGACAAAGTACAAGAGAGACGTAGAGAACAAGAGACAAGTAGAGTAGAGGAGACAAAGTAAATAAAAAAAGTGGTCAAACTTTGAAAATGACAAGTGGTGCTAGAAGCGCCACCTTGTCAGTTTCTTTAATGGTAAATCACAACTAGCGGATTTCCACGCGACCTGATTTATCTATGGCTTTTCTTTCTAGCGGATCTGCATCAATCGGCTTTGTTTTTAACCTGACTGGACGGAGCGTAGCGTCGACATCTTCACGGCTGCATAAATAGAATTATTATGGAGACTTTTTTATTTTACACATTCCAAATCCAGCCTTAAATGTTTTCATGTCTTTTTGTATGTATGTCTCCAGTCCGACTAGGCTACTTCATAGGCGCAAAACTGTCGATATAAAATCGATTAATTGTTATGCGGAGTTTTTTGAAAATATGTTGCGAATGATGTAGGCTTGGTTTCATCGAAAAATATTGAGTAAAAGCAGTCATTTACAATTTAATTACGAAGAACACATTGAACATTTTAAGAACGATTACGGTTATTGATTTTTTTAAATCAAAACTAATATGTTTTGCGTGGAACCTCAACTACTGGGCTGATTTTGACGAAATATGGTCTACATGATTTTTCCCGAGAAAAATCTAGTTTCCAAGATAATTATGAAAATAAATCTGATTTTGTTGAAAATCAAAAGCAAATGTTGCACTTAGTACTTTTCCATTCGTGCGATTTATCAATGTGCTTTTTGTGTGTCACCTATTCTTTTTTTTCTTTTTCCTCACTAAGTAACTCTTAAGAAGTGAGGGACTTTATTCTACCTGCTTCCAATTATTTTGATTACAGGTTCACCAACTCTAGTTTTACAGTATTAATTAAAAGCACATATCAATACATTATTGATAAAATTACATCATATATCTTTCTGTCAAGATTTATCTTATATTAAAATTCTAGTACCGTATTTCTTAATAATTTTATTATTATTATTAATTTTTTTTTTTAATTTTTTTTTTTTTTTTTTTATTAATTTTTTTTTTCCTCATTAAGGTTGGCCAATCTGAGTATCAAAAACACAACTCGTAACTGTACTACTGTCCCAATGGAATTTGCAATGAATAATTGTAACTTGTTTATGATGAAACGAATTGTTAAAATGAATAAACACATTTATCGCTTCAAAATTAATTAGCTTGCTTATACACACCCTTTGACTGGAACTGAATTCAGCATTATTATTAATGCATGAAGCAAAAGTGATAAAGGCATGAGTGAGACACATAAACTGGTCTATTTTTATGTATAAAAACCTTTAGGGTATTGTTTCAAATTATGTTTCCTTTTTTCTACCTCATGGTAACACTTTTAAAACGAGAAAAAAACATATTTNAGGGCGCCAAAACTGACGAGGGCGCCAAACAGGGGGATAGGTATTAGGGATAGAAAATGAATTAGATATTACAGTACGAAACAAACAAACAAAAAGAAAAAAAGAAATGAATAAGAATAAGATGTACATGTTTATACATATTATATAATGGTATTCACGTATCTCCGTTACTACTTTATTTATTAAAAATTATTCTCAAAGGTACCCAGCAGTAGGGCTTAAAGCGTAAGTTGTACAACAAGAAAAATTTGGGGGATTATCAAACAATGTTTCAATTTTGCTGTTTACTGAATATTCTTTTTATTTAAAATTCAAACTGTAATAGTTTCAGTTGTTCGAATGTTTATGTAATGGTTAATTATATTAGGTCGCTAAATTAATAACCGTGAATACATGGTTTTTATAAAAAAAAAAAGTACTCGTTCAAAATATGATCATAAAATTTAAAAAAAAAAAAAGCTGAAATAAATAAATAAAACCATGGGTAGAATCGAGTCGTTTTTGGCTTTTCTTGTAATGTTCAAATAAAAACCATAGTTTTTATTCAAATCAGGGGCAGATCCAGGGGGGGGGCGACCGCCCAGGGCCCCGCGCCATAGGAAATTTTAAAAAATACTTATACTTTATAGGAAAATTTATAGATTATACTGAAGATTGTCCACGGGGCCCCGTACCCGTACCATATACAAAACAGGAAATATTAGAATTATAAAATTCAAAGTAGAGCCTATTACCTAATTATTATTAACTATCTTTCCGCGTGACCAACGCCATAATAAAGGCAAATAAATAAGTTATAACATATAAATAATTTTTTTATTTATGTTTTATTTATGTTTGATTTTAAACTAAATGAGTTAACACTCACATAAAATTAAATGAGTTAACACTCGGTTCTGGCAATAAGCTCTTATAATTGTCACACATCGAGTGCGTGCACAAAATACTGTAAAAAAAAATTATGAAATGCATTTACGTAACTTTTTATAAAAGAGAGTAAAATATATCATGAAATGCATCAGCTGTTGATCTACACCATAAGTTTACTTTATTTATGACAAAGTATTAGAATTAAATTTCACCTTAGACGAGCATAAAAACGCTGTTTTGAGAGGTCATATTTTAAAAAATTTCCGGGGGGGGACCCCCGGACCCCCCTTCAAATGTGCCATTGCAAATGGAATTAAAAAGGGTAACATGACTTTAAATTTGGGATGTAATGAAATATAGTTCGCATCCACTGAAAAAATGTCTAGACCCGGCCCTGCATTTGTCCTTTTCATCTAGGCCGAAGCTGTGCAGATATGCTTTATTTTTACCGTGTCCTGAGATAAGTTGTGTTGTTCTATAAGTAATAGGATAGTTCGTTCGTAGTCTGGATTCTATTGATGGGAAACATTTTTTTGTGTGGGATCCTCTGTCACTCGCTTGCCACTCTGCTTTCCAGAGCGCAGTACTCTGTTCCCTTGCTTCTTTTTCATAATCAGGTTTTCCTCGCTAGTTGCTTCTTTGGCTAGCCTATCTGCCTCCTCGTTACCCACATGTCCAGCATGAGCCTTTATCCAAGATATTCCAACTGTCCAGTTTTTCTCGTAACGCAACTCTCTTATTATTTTTCTGATACTTTCTGACGATTCCGCATGATTACTGTTATCTAGTAATCTATCCAGGGAAACCTTACTATCAGTCCATATGCCGGCACATCTCTCTTCCAACTTGATATCCTGCTGACTTATCCAATCTAGAGCTGATTTAATGGCTAACAACTCTGCCTGATTGTTAGTGCACCAGTCTGCTAGTTTAATCTTTCTGTAATGGATCGGTAACTCCTGTCCTTCTTTGTAGACCACTATAGCGCACCCAACTTTCTGTTCTAAACGGATGCCGTCTGTGAATATATTATAATCTTTATTACTAGTAAAAAAAATTAATTACTAGTATAAGTAAATATTTTAAGTACTGATTTATTAGCAGTGTAGAATCGAAAAGCTTAATTAACAAAGGTATAAATAAATAAAATATACAACAGAGCAATGGAAAGATAAAAATAGGTCGGGTCAGTAATAAATTAATATCGCATAAAAACGCGATATTAGAATAAAACAAAATATCACTGGTAACAATCACAATTTTATTTGTATACATCTCTCGATTTTGACTTTACTGTTAATAAAATGTAGGAATTTTAACACTTCTGTATAAAATATTTTAATAATCTTTCCGGCTACATGATTAAATTATTTGAATAATAATTATATTTGTTAGAGTTTTTCTCATCAACTAGTTTATATATAATAATCATAAACATTTTTAGTTATTTAGTTCAGCGTTTATTTCATTCTATAAGTTCATTTAACAAATATTATAAATTTATGGTGTATTTATTTCCTCTCCCACTTCATTTTTTCCTGATCTGCAAAATATAGAGTTTTGGGTTGTCTAATTATTCTGTTGCCCAGTATGTACCAACTTTATTAGTTGTACAGTATGTATTTGCTCAGTTGCATAGTATGTTCTTACACTATGTACTTGTTAATTTGTTTTCAAATTTGAATCAGTTTGGCGGTGAAGGGGAGGTCGTTTCATAATTAAGAACTTGTTTACAACTTTTTTAATGTTTGGTACGTTATAGTTTAAAACCAATTTTGCATTTAGTTTAGCCTATAATTTTAAAATATCATATATACTTTTTCCTCATAACAGCTAAAGAATCAAAGTAAACGAAAAGATGTATGAAACCGATAAAAAATGCAACCTGATCTAAATAAAGCGTCTTTTTAAAAAAGAACTCGTTTTTATATAAACATCGTTTTAGCCTAGGTCATTTCGCATTCGGGAGGTAAAAAAAAAATGTAGGTATTAAAATAAACCTAAAAAAAAACGGACCATTGAAGTCAGTAACTTTGAAGTTATATAAGACGGAAGTTTGAAGTAACTTTATCTACGGTTTTCCTAAATTTCCCCGAATTTTATAAACACGTATGTTTATAAAATTTAGTGTTGTGTACATTTTTAGTACCGCTGGATTCCAAAAATTTCAAAAATTTTGATTAAAAGAATCAATAGAAATTAATAGAACTATAGTTCTTTTAATACAAGACTATAGTCTTGACTAATTAGCAGGACATTAAAACTTTAAATGTAGGTTTAGGTATATAAAACACATTTAGTGCGTAGTCTCTTGTATTTTATCTAATTTCTCAAAGGTATTTATTACACTTGATAAAAGCGAGTTCAAAAGGTCAAACAAATCGTTTGTAGTGAAATTATATGTAAAGGTTAATTTGCTATAATTTAATTACCTCTGTATTTGGGATAATCATCAAGTATCAGATAACACAGAGTATTTGCAGAGATCAGAGACACTATCACAAAACATTTGCTGCGTCCCTGAATTAAATGCTTTTATCAGTGCCGAAGAGTTTCCATTACAAAATGGTGAAATCCAATCTCAATCCTAATCCAGCTGTTAAAATCAGTGTATTTTGAGTACATGTTTAAATTCCTTTTTTTTTACAGAGGGAAAAATAATCAAACATTTTGACATTCGAACGCATATAAAACTACTAAATGTATTTAACGAACTTAAAATAACGTGAAAACATTCAAATTTGTTATCATTTGACACCATGAAACCAAATCATTACAATACAGGATGTTAAAGTTTGCATTATACAATCTCCGGAAAGAGAGAGCATTTTCTTCACTTAACTTTTTAAAACTCTATTGATAATTACAAAAATATAAACCACCCACGTTTAAAGAATTATGGTTCACGTAAAACTTAAATGTATATCAATGCATAAGAAATAAATATTAATCCCAACAAAAACACTTGTGTAAAAAAATAAGTCTCGCGTAAAACGTTGTGAGATCATTGGTTTAGCCAAGTCTCCCTCTGCCCTAGAAAATTATACTAGGTCTAATTTATCTAGTACATAATATCGATGGCATCGCGCGACAAAGGCATAAGTGACTTTTTGGCGAAAATGAGTTAAGTGCACCAGGTGACTTAAAACATTGAACTTAACAATCTGTGAAAATCTTGAATTAAAAACATGGCGGGAAATTATAGAACTCGAATGCTCTTTTGGCATAAATGCCCAAAAAGGAAAATCGTTTAAGGCTAATCGTATTTAGTAGCTTTATCACTTTTGGCTTTTAAAACAATGTCTTCACAATTGTCTTAAGAGCACTTATAACATTTTCACCCTAAAATTATTTGTCACAAAATGAGATAAGATCACTTATGACATTAGGCCCTCAAGAGTTTTACCTACAGCACTATTTAAGCGCTTTATAACCTTGTAGAGTTGTCAATATTATAATTATTTTTGTTGTATTTTTAAAATTCATTGTTATTATTATTTTTTTCCTTTAAGTATATTAATTTTGTCAAAAAATAATCATAGCATATTTAAAGATAGGCAATAACACTATTAGTAAAAAAATATATCACCTATAAAATATGTTTTCATTTAGGAGATATTTGTATTCAAACTTTGTTTTTGCTCTCCTGTAAAATCGACTTTTTGCACTTATGCCTTTGTCCCGCAATGCCATCGATATACAAGTAAGTGATGTTCTACCCTCTATTTTCTGTCCCTTACAAACTCAAACTTTTCTTTACCAAATCACTCTAAACGTTAAAAAATTTAAAAACATTTTCTGACTTGGCAAAAACTCAGAACGAATGGGTTAAACAGTTTGTTGTCATTTAATCTATATTTTCCCTACGGTTAAGATTTAAAAAAAAAATAAAATGCTATGAAGTGTGGTATACAACATTGTATCCTCGTGCTGTGTAATTGCCAAGTCAGAAAATGTTGATAGGTTTTTGTTAATGTGTATATTAGACCGGACTAAAAAATATAGCAAAATAACAAATATATAAATAATATGTTTAATTAATAGATAAATTTACAGCTGCACTTGCAAATAGCGAATATATTTTATATTTAATTAAGGGGTTAATTTACAGTAGTTTTGATTTTTTTTTTTTTTTTTTAATTCTCTGAGCCCTTGATACCTGTAGGTCTGAAGGCGCAGGGTTTCTTAGAATTTCTTAGAACGTGGTAAGTAATGTGATACATTACTTGTCAGAGTGGATTGCATCGCTATCTTTAAGTAAGGTCCATTGCAGGTAAAGGCCTATTTACACTTATTAATTTAGATGTTTATCTTGGATTATTATATTATTTATCCGGTACTTCTTTAGATTGTTACTCCCCTATGTGTTTTTAGAATATAAATGACTTTAACTAAATAATTATTAAGACAAAATTCTTCTAAAGTGCATATCAAAGATGAACGATGAAAAAATTTGGATATAAGGTTCCTTGAACGTGGTAAGGGACTGTGCAGTGAAAAATGTTATCATATGAAAAGCATTTTGGACGAAAGAAAAAATATATAATAGTTTTATCACCATTTTGTTAAATAGGAAAATAGTATTTGACTAATAATTAAAGTAAAATTTAAAAATATTAAGGTAACTTTGCGGTTATTTAGCCATCTATGAAAAGAGGTTAGAAAAGTGGGGGCCTCACTTGAATGTACGAGTGTATTATTTTGACAGAAGGATATAATCTCTCAAATGTACTGTTTTGATAAAGGGATGTCGTCTCTTGTCCGCAAATCAAGCGATTCTCGACTGTATAGATCACAATAGATTTGCCAATATAAAAAATAGAAAGCTCCCATATTGATAGTAAAATATTTTTAGACTTAAGAAATCATTCGCAATATGATAATAAGTAAAAATAGCGCCTTAAAATAAGAAGAAAATAATTGCTCTGAGATTGGTTTACGTCATAAAATATATTAGTTTAATTTCCATAATTCTTCTGTCCTTTGTGCAATTTGAATTGCACAAAAAATTAGGCCATTATTTAAATGGTTCATTCTGCAACCACTCTATTGCACACTGAACAAACTACATTGCTGATCACTCAAATTAGCTTAACATCACAATTTAAAAAAAAAAAATAATAATAATAACTCTTACAAAATAGCATACTAACCAACAAAGTCCGTTACAGCCAATAATATAATCCATAATGGAATAATCAGCCATATTGATTTCATTATTTTAAATATTATTAAAAACCTAAAATACAATTTGTTTTAAAAATTCTTCCTATAGTAATAGTAACCGTATTCGAAATTATACTTTTTCTTTTTCTTAATATTAACTATATTGTGGTAGTGGTCAAATAAGCTTATGGAACGTTAAATAATTTATCTTACAATTAATTAATAAATATAACAAAAAATCACTGATCCAATGTGGATTTTTGAAGTTTTGGATTTTTAAAATTTAGGATTTTTTTAAAGCATTACTTAAATCCGTTTTTAGATGGTTTATTTTATAATTTTAACTAAAAACTCAACTAATTAAAGATCTAAGCAACAAACTAGGTAATTTAACATGGAATATAGTAATTTAATACTTTATGACAATTTTAATATAACTAGGTCAAAATTAAGTAAATTCATAATCATAATGTGGTTAATTTAAGTGTAGAATCTTATTTGAATTTGACCCTCTATATGCCACCGTTTACACACGATCAAGCAATATAGTCGAATTGCGCTTTCGGGTAGATATCACGAGATATCACGAGAAGACTGAACTACATAACGTATTTATAGGTTTAAAACACAGCTGGTGGTACGAGTTGCTATAGAAATGTAAGGGGGGATAGATTCTATAAAAAGATTTTGTGAGGCTTTATGTTGGAAGCTCACTTCGAAGGGGACATCGCAAGGGGGGGCCAAGGCCCTGAAACAAAACTCAAAACACCGTTAACTTTTCTTCTTTTTTCAGGTATAAAAAGAGAGGGGAGAAACTTTATAATATGATATTTCGACCTAAATAACTTAGATATGAAAGGGCAAGGGAGAAAAAATCAAATTATCACAACTTAAAAACCTAAAAAAAAAAAAAACTTTTTTATCTTGTCTCTATTCTAGGTTTTTACTTGCACTTTTGTCTCAGTTAATTATTTGATTCTATTTATATATATATATAAAAAATAAAATGCTATGAAGTGTGGTATACAACATTGTATCCTCGTGCTGTGTAATTGCCAAGTCAGAAAATGTTGATAGGTTTTTGTTAATGTGTATATTAGACCGGACTAAAAAATATAGCAAAATAACAAATATATAAATAATATGTTTAATTAATAGATAAATTTACAGCTGCACTTGCAAATAGCGAATATATTTTATATTTAATTAAGGGGTTAATTTACAGTAGTTTTGATTTTTTTTTTTTTTTTTT
>KZ651790.1:39015-77486 GCA_001010745.2 Gerris buenoi
GACACGACAGACCGACAGACAGACACGGAACCAAAAATGTTCCCTGATGTCTGAAACGGATTTCTGTCTTGGAATTTTTGAAATCGGAGACCTAAAATTTTTTGTTCTTCAGAACGATCACATAGCTTCTTTTACCTTCGGTAAGCTCGGAAGCAATAATAACGTTATTTTAATATAACAATTAAGTACATGATAGGATGCGAGGAAGCTATTTGCCACATTAATTGTCATTCTATTTTCAAGTATCAATTATGTATTATGTAGTAAGATTTACGTTTATAATAAGTTTACGATAACAATCTTTTCTTTATGGATAATAATTATAACAATTCATAATCAAATATCTTTGGGGAATATATTTTTACTTGGAAATTAAAAATTAGAGGGGCGGGTCAGAATACAATGTTCACTTTTTCTGCTTTAAAATCTTCATTTGTTGACAATTATGTACATATATGTATTATAATTAAAATAGATAAGTTTAAATTATAAAAGTATTAAATGAAGATGTTCGAAAATAAAAGCTAGATATTTTTATCGTGTAATGTTGGCAAAACTGATTTTAAATCTTATCATTCGTATCAGTTAATCAGTTATCACATAATCACATCTTGTTTTGACAGTTGTATTTGCAGTTAATTTCTTTAAGTTTTTCAAGATTCGTGTGATTTTCCATAATTTGTTTTGTTTAAATTTGAACTTGTACAATCTACATTTGTAAGTATTCAAATAAGTTTATTATTATTATAAATATATTTTAGTTGTAAAGTCAAACATCATGCAATTGTGTCACTACAGTGTATTGTTTTTAAGAAAATTCTCACATTACAATTCTATAATATCAAGGTCCAGTTTTATCTGTCTTCTTTACAAATATATTTTATGAAAACCTATACGGTATTGCATCATGTTTTCAGAAAAGTTCTTCTGACCACCTATTATAGTCAGTTTTCAATGGTAGAAGTCGAGTATTCCTTGTCATTTTATCTTATAATGTAACTTTATTGTTACTTGAAGTATTTTAGTATATTTTCACATCGAAAAATTTATGAAAGTTCTCTTGAATTCTGCTCTATATACTCTCTAGCCTGTCTTCGTATTAGATTTGAACGTTGAATATCGTTCATTAATTTCATTTACTCTTTATTATTGAAGAACTGTACATTACATCTATTTAGTTAAGTTTTGTTTTGTATGTATATTATTTAGATATTTGAATTCTAAAGGCCGAAATACACGGCGACACTTTTGTTGCTAGATTGAGTGTCGCAGTGGAGACACTGCCGAGAGTGGACGCTTGACCACCCCCACTCCGGTCTTGCTAGTTGCGCTCTCGGTGTTTGTTTTCCTTGTGTAGACAAGACACTTGTCATGTCAATTTGCTCTCGCACTTGGTCTAGGCTAGTTTCAGCTAGGTGAAACCTTTTCTAGAGCAAGCATGATCAATACCTCAGCCGTGCAACGCGTGTGGACGACGGAGGAGACGTAGATTTTATTAGACAAATGGGACACCGTACAGACAGTTCGGACACTGATCTAGGAACTTTATTCAAGGTCACACTCCGAGAGCACTCTCGGACACCAATCTAGCCAAATTTTGGCTCTCCGTGTAAACAGATCGGACACCGCTCTCGCTAGACTCTATCGCTCTAAGTGTTGCCGTGTATTTCGGCCTTTAGATTAATTAGAGTATGACATCTAAAGGTCACTCCAGTTATTTGAAGGTTAATTTGCAGTTTACACCCACCTTCTTTTTTCAGATATTTTATAAAATATTCTTATTATAAATGTTTTTTAATACCCAACCTTTTAAATGTAGTTCACTCTTATTCAGACTGGTAATATGAGTACATTTAAAAAAAAAAAATAATAAAAAAAATGTATGTATTAAGAGCTCTGTTTACACGATAGTTGCAGTCATGATAGCAACTATGACATTATTTATCTCTGTGCGCTTAGATTTATCACTATTGCGATAAACTATCAACGATCACACTATAGATGATACACTGATAAGACACACACTGATAAGATAGTTGAGTGTTCTATCAGGATATTCAAAGCACTCATGCATATAAAAGAACTATCACTATAGATTCTAGATGCTGATAGTTAGTTTATACTTATACATCAGGTGATAACTGAACTAGGAAGCAACAAAAGTGATATCTTGCTTCATATTTGATGTCAGCTTTTGTTGTTTACTAAAATATAAATAATTGCTCAAAAATTGAACAGCACATTTATATGACTGCTGTAAGTTCTACAACCTAATCTATTGATCTTCCCCCAATATTAAATAATCTCAAAGATTATTCAAGTTCAAGTTTATTCGTCTTAGAATCCCTGAGTGACATCTTTGATGGTATAAATTATTTCATCTTAAATCACTTATCCAACAACTATCTCAATAGTTGTTCACTTAAGCCTCGTTCACACGATGACACTGTTTGACATTTAGCGTCTTAGTTATTGTTTGTTTAGTGCCGTGACATCTACTGTTCATATGACGACACTCGGCAACACTAATGTCGCAACATTTAGTATCATCATGTGAACGAGGCTTTTTTTGTGATATCAAATGCTTAGTAGTTTAATCCTAGAAGCCCCATGGTTTCTGTGAGATACAGGCTGAAACTACTTTTTTTAAAAGAAATGTAAATTCTTTATATGTGAGCTTTGTTAAATACGACAAATTGAGACACAATATAAGGCGATTATAATTAGTTTCAAACAATACAAAAAGACATAATAAAAATCATAAACATATAAAATATAAATTTGTTGTCATGTCAAAGTCTGTCAATAACATCTTTCCCCCTCTGACAGCTGGGCAATTTTCGTTAAGGGTCTTGTGTACGTGCACTGAGGGGTTTCTATTTCCACCACTCTAATCTGACCATCTTTTCCTGGAAACACTTGCTTAATTCGCCCTAATACCCATCTAGATGACTTGTACTCATCTACACAGCTGGCAAGACAACCAATTTGAAGTGGAGCTTGTTTAGGGAACCATTTAGGTCGCTTAGTTAGGTATGGCAAGTAGTCTTTAAGCCACCACTGAAGGTTTGAATCTTGAGTAGTTTTCTTTTGCTAAGGCCTAACTGGCACAGTCAATCTGTGTAGAGGAAGATCTGTGTGGGTTCGGCGGAGTCAATCGGTATTTCTGTCAATGGTCGGCGATTTATGGTAAATTCGGCTTTTGTTAATATGGTGGGAAGTTCTTCGTCCTGTGGATACTGGTTTTTTAGTACGGCTCCCATTGCGATCTTTACACTTCGGATCAACCTTTTCCAACCACCCGTTTGTGCAGTCTTAAGGGGCAGAAAGGTCCGTTTGATTCCATTGCCAACCATCTGGAGCGTGGTCTGAATTTTATGTTTGTCTAGCTGACGGAGCGCAAGTCTAAATTCATGGTTAGTCCTTAAGAATTTTGTTCCGTTGTCTGAAAGGGTCTCAGCTGGGCATGGTCTTCTGCTCACGAACCTTTGAATACTCCTTTTTTCGTACCTAAAAGGGTTTTCATATAAGGCAGAAATAGTAGCTTTTGTTTCGAAATTTACCGTTTCTAAATTATCGTGTGCCATCTCATGTAATATTTCATCCTCCCTATCACCTTTTTTTAAACAAGTAAATGTGTAATTCCTATCGTTCCTATCCTCAGGCATATCTACTCTTCCGTGTAGGGTCCAACCCAATTTTGTCCAAGATAATACCGGTGCGTTTGATGGCCCCTCCCGAATTATACGTGGCAAAATTAAATGACAGTTGTCTTGTCCTATNTTGAATCCTAATCAAGTTATCTTCTTGGTTAAAGTTTTCTGAAGTCCGTTTGTATGATGAAATAAACGAAAACCAATCTTCCGGACGACCGTCAAAGGCTATTAAATCTTTCCGTTTAATATTGCAAGTGATATCTTTTATTCCTTTAACCAAAGTTTTCGCAAATTCCATCATATTATTTTCTTCCTTTTTACTATCAGTTTTTTCGGCAAATACATCGCCTTTCTCCAAAATGTCTTTATCATGTTTCTTATTATCGTTTACGTTAGGAGTAGCCTCTTGATGTGATCGATTTAATTTGTAGCTTTCCATATTTGGCATATTAAATTGTTTACTTTCGCAGTTAATGTCAAAGGCATACTTATTACTATTCTCTGTGATTACGTCATATTTTTTACTTTCAAATATTTCATTTTTAACGTCATATTTATTCTCCGTTTCAAAATCATATTTACTTTTATTTTTGTCACCTTGTTTATTTTCATTGTCAATGTCATGTTTTTGATTTCGATAAACATCGTCATTTTCAGGGTTTTTTAAGAGTTGAGTTTCTTGAACCAACCACAATCTTACTTTATCTACTGGGTCCGTAGATAGTTCACTTAAGGCTTTCGACTTAGCCAAGCTGACCTCGGATCTACCTGAAACGGATCCACACGACGATTCTTGGACCTTAGCCTTTTCTAATTCTAACTCCTTTTTTATGATATCCTGTTGAGCTAAAGCTTTAGCGGCTTTCAGATCGGCTTGAGCTTGGGCTACTTTCAAATCTGCTTGAGCCTTGACTTGGGCTTGAATAAGGGCGGCTTGGGCTTCAGCAGCAATTGATGCCGCGGCATGAAGCTCCTTTTGCGCCATTAACTCTTACTCTAACAGCTTAACTTTACTACTTGAGGAATCCCTAGTACCTTTGCTTACTTTCGATCGCCTGGAGCTATGTTTTGATTTATTTTCACTTTTTTGGTAGGAGCTTTGAGCTCGTGGACATGGTTCCTTTTTGTGGAGTGATACATGACTTCCCTCACCCCTTTCCTGACTTACGGGTACAGCGCTAGGACCCGGCTGTGCATCTATGCTCCCATCTACCCCGTATCGTAAAGGGGGCTTACCTTTTGTCGTCCTCTCACTTCTTCTTAGTTCTACCGTTCTTCCTGAGTCTGACATCGGGTTTTCGGCACCACTTTGTTAAATACGACAAATTGAGACACAATATAAGGCGATTATAATTAGTTTCAAACAATACAAAAAGACATAATAAAAATCATAAACATATAAAATATAAATTTGTTGTCATGTCAAAGTCTGTCAATAACAAGCTTGATTAGCTCAGCAGCTTCCTGTAGTTATAGTGAATGTCAATTTCTTTTTGACCTTCAATTGATCAGAGTTATCACCAATTGCTGTGCCCTTCATGCATTACAGATATCCCAATTCTTCTCTCATACCTTTTCAACCCTTCAGATCCAAGCTAGGTCGTTCCAACATAATTGTATTACAAAATAATCCTTACCATCTCAGATTTTTTAAAATTTGGCATAGATACTATCTATATAGACTTGAAAGAAATGCCATATTTTACCCAAATCTTTTTCGAATTACTGCTGTGATAAGTTTTTAAAAATTTGTCGTGGCCACCACTGGAAGACCTAGAACTTTAAAAGAAGGGTACGTTTGCAAGGTTTGCCTGATGGTTCAGTGAGAAAGATGGTGAAATAGGAAATGTATAATCAAAGTCCTTCTGCATATTGTTTATAATTTTATGTATTTACGTTTTTAATTAATCTAATAATTAAAAAGAAAACAATTTGATTGTTTTTTTTTGTTTTTTTACATAAGACTCATAAATGATAGTTATTTTGATATGTATCTCAGAAATACTGCTGCCCCTCTAGGCTAAAGGGAGGCTAATCTCCATCTTGTAATGACCTATACTAAAGATGACCCAAGATTCAAGAAAAAAAGAATACATGGGAGATTTATTTTATTTTAACCTATATAACATAACCAAGTGTTATTTTTCTCTTTTGTCCAGGTGGAAATGGTTTGTGTACCATGCTATGCCATACCTATTCTTCTTTTCCTCTGGAAATTGATCGAGCCTTTCATATCTATTTTTTGGAAGCCCAAGGAACAGATAAAAGCTGCTGAACCTTCAGCAGAAGGGGAAAGCAGTAAACCTCTAATCACAGCTGATGGCGATGCTTCTCAATCAAGCACCGAAAATAAAAAAACCGACTGATTTTTTATATAAAAGTTTTATCTACATATATTAATTACAGGTCTTATTGCGTATTCGTTTTAAAATGTATAGTAATGTTACCTTATTTTAAACTATTATTCAGTTGTTTCTAATCATGTATTACTTTGTATTTATTTCTTTTATAATTATTGTATGGCTTCATTTATTTTTAACTTACCTTTTTTAATTGTTCTGGTCCAAGTCTAATAATAAGTGAATTTAAAAGTTGTTTTTTTTTTTTTTTTTTTTTCTTTCTTTGAAAAAAGTCTCCATAATAAATTACTTTTTTAAAAACAAATACATAACTTTAATCACTAGAACTATCACAGGTCTGCTGAATGGGAGTCTCACAAATTTCCTCTATTTTAAATGTTGAGGTCTGCTTTTAAATTTTGTGATCTTTTCACTTCATAGTGATGTCGGTGATGGTTTTACTAAAAATAATTATTTAAAAAAGTTGTTTTTCTCATTGAATAGGTGAAGTTAAATTTTTTCTATCCTAAAATTCCAATTTTACATATAAAGCTTATGTTTACAGGAGTGCTGTGCACAAACTCTAGGCTAACTCGCTGTAATGTGTCATAAAAAACTTGCAGCTAACTTACTAAAAAAACTGCTTCAATAATGATGTATGTTTAAATTGGGCGCAAGTCATATAGGTCATAAATAGAAAGCTAACAGTATAGAAAAGCTCTTATATGAGTCTTCCCCTTTTGTCCAGATAACAAACTATGTCCGTACAAGATTATATGATAAAGGTTGCCAGTAAAGCGTTGCAGTTGTGTTAGAGCGCTGCAGTTGCAGTAGAGAGTGTGAGATCAATCTTACTTATATTTTAATTAATAACTTAAAATAACCAAATTATTTAAACATATTATGTCAATAACTATAAATAAAGAAAAGGGGGAAATAAAATTATATCTAAATTAAAAAATCATAGTAAAACAATCAATTTATGTTTTGTATTTTTAATTTAAGTTTTTTTTTTAATAGAACTTTTCTTTCTCACATGCATTTTACAAAAAAGAAAAAATAATAATAACATTAAAAAAGATTCCACAAACAGCATAATTTTTTTTTTTTTTTTTTACATTATGCAGTACAGATACTTAAAAATTTTAGACACATAAAGGAGGCAGAAGTTACTAATAAAAAATAAAAATTGTCTAAAAGTTAAATAAAAGTACCTTAAAAAATATTGTCTTCTTTCAAATAATACAAAAAAAAATAATAATAATAATCACTAAAAACAATTTACTATAAATATGACTCAGTGCAAGGGCAAATTTAGAAAACAAATATGAAAGGAAAATGTTATATAAAAAATAAAAAAAATACCAATATTTAGGACGGTAAATTAATTAAACATTACCCTAAAACAAGTGATATATACAAATTTTTTTTAATTAAATTTGATTTTTACAATAAGTCTTAGTTAGATAACAGAAAAAAACTAACATTTTTTTTATATATTAAAATGTAGAGTAACATCTAACAAAAACATCGTCAAGAAATAAGATTCTCTATGCATATAAAATTGTAAAACAAAAAACGTTTTAATATTGTAATTATAATAGATTTTCATTTTTTTTAAATAGCAAACTCAAGGTTAAAGTAATATATTAACACCAATAAACTTTAAAAAAAAAGATATTAATATATTATGCGGAAATTGGAATAAGTAGTTGGTACAGTACAAGAGGCTACATAAATGGAAAGGAACAATTTATTTTTAAGAAAAAATTTCTAAAGCAAGAAGTAACAATGTTATTATCTAATTTTATTTTAATAAAACAATCTTGTCAAATTATATATATTACTGATGTTTTTAATTCAAACCATGCTAACTGTGAATAGAAACACCAACTATAAAAATGTTCGTAACTGTTTTTTTTAAAAAAAAAAAAAAAAAAAAAGAGAAAATTCAGTTACTTTTAATAACTCATGAGAGAGGAGGAGTCATTGGCAGTTGTGTTACTTATAATAAAAAATTATATTTATAACAAATTTTACAAGTTAAGTAGACATGTAAGAAGGATAAAAATATGTATCATATAAAAAATTACATTGCATATAATAATGGCATTCAGAAGATAGTTAAAGAATTTGAATAATAATAATATACTACAAAAAAAAAAATAAAAAATAAATAAATAAAATTAATAACCAGTTAGTAATCAGTACCAGTTTCATTTTTATAAATCAGAAATGTAGAACAGCAATACATTTTTTTTATTTACAGCCCCTTGTTTTAAAAAATAAATCTGTTAAATAAAAATAAGAATCCTATAATTGATAACCTAGAGTACTTAAAAAAAAAGTGTATCGATGAAATTAAACACTGGGGGAATATACACAGGGAGTTGTAGAAGATCCTTAGGTGCTTGGTTTAGTTGACACTCTTTAGTTCGACTTCAAAAACAAGTGTACTATTTGGTGGAATCTGAGGAGGAGCTCCCTTCTGTCCATACCTATTAAAAGACAGAACAATTAATCAAGTCATACATAGAATGGAAATAATAATAACTTTTGGAAAGATTTAATGACAGAATTTAATTCCCAAGGGGAATTATAGCACTTTACTCCCAAGGTACATACAATATTTTATCTCCAGTAGGGAGAAAATACTCATTTTTATCTATTGCACAGTTTTTAATTATTATTTTAATAAATAAAAATAATTGTTAGCACTTCAATATACTTTTAATAGCAGATATAAGAGATTCATTATTAAAAACATATAAAAATTGCAACTTAAAAAGGTTATTTAGATGCAGGTTTGTTGCAATGTAAACAAGGCCGAAAAAGCAGTGTTGCCAAACCTGATTTCAAAAACTTCATTACATAAGTCATTCATTCTCTACTATTTATGAAATAACTAAGTTGGCAATCCTTCTTTTTCTCCCTATTTTTTGAGGGTTCAGGGAAGGAAAGACTTCTCCCCACTGGAGATGAAACATATTTTTCTCCTAAAATTGTCCTTAATAGTCCTTTAATTGCTGCTAAACAATAACAGGATTTTTCTCCAATTTTTTTGTTTAATAATGAAACATCCATTCCCTCCAAATAATATTTACTACAATACTTCATTTGTCCTTTTCAAGCTTTCAGTTTCATTGCTTCTAAATTTTGAAATCATATTAATTTTAACTCCTACTACAGATTAAATTGTCACCAAACTCGCTTTTATTTATTAATATATTAGGGTAGGTATAAATAAATGTAAGAAACGTTTCAATTTAGCTTTGAGTTTCATTCGCATAAGTTAGTCCCTTAAAATTTTAGTAGAAACAAAAGAACTTCTTTTAAAGTGAACATAGAATGTAATCCGTCTATAAGCTATATTTTTAAAATGAGAGGAGTGATTGTTTTTAATAGCAAATAAGATCTTTATGGTTTGCCTAATATATAATTAATTAAAAATATATATACAGGGTGACCGGAAGTTAACCAGCCAAACTTCATGGTTAGTATCTATAGCCAAATTGGAACAAAAAATGTCGAGTAAGCATATGCCCAATTCTCAATAGTTCTCGAGATATCGATTTATTTTTTTTTTTAAGAGTTTCACAAAAATTTTCAAAAAATGCCAAATATCTCAAAAACTAAATGAGATAGGGAAATCAGGGTAAAGAACAATTTTAAAGAGCATAAAAAAACCTTTCAGAATCACTCATTCATTTTCAAATTATTAGCTGTAAAGCATCTTTTAAGTCCTGTTGCATTTGAAAATTTGGATTTTTTGAAATTCGACCCTGAAATTCCTGAGCTTTCTACTCTTAATTGACGAATGCTAGAAGTTTGAAGATTTCAGGAAAAACTTCTGCTTTTCATAAGCTTTCAAATGGTATAATTAAAGTTTAAGAGGTCAACGGACTAGTTTTTTAATTATGGTCAATTGAATGTTACTAGGCATGCATTTTTTTGGTCCGGATCACAACCAATTCTAGTACAAATGCAAAAAAGGTTTCCCTAAACGATACAACAACACTTAGGGTTTCTTTTAGGAAATTTGACGCTGAAAAAAAAAGTTCTTATAAACATGGTTCCGAAAAAGCTTCGTTTTCGAGATATTCGCAAAAACCATTAAACAAACACCAATTTTGGACGTTTTTCATAAAAATTCTCCAATAAAACAATTATTACCATATTACTTCTTAAAGAAAATCTTGTAGAGAGTCGAAATACACTCATTTTAGCTCTCTACCACAAAATCTTTTAATGTTTAGCGTTGATGGATATCACCTTAATGGATTGACTATAATAAAGTGACAAAGACGTGGGACATAAAATTTTAAACTTTCACAGACAATCAGGAGTTTGTCGTGTTATTCAACAAAATATTATATTCCTTACGAGGTTTCCTTTAACGTGTTTTATGATAAGTAGTGCATTATTGGAGAATTTTTATAAAACACGTCCAGAATTGGTGTTTGTTTTATGTTTTATGCGAATATCTCGAAAACAAAGCTTTTTCGAAACCATGTTTATAAGAATTTTTTTTTTCAGCGTCAAATTTCCTATAAGAAACCCTAAGTGTTGTATCGTTTGGGGAAACCTTTTTTGCATTTGTACTAGAATTGGTTGTGATCCGGACCAAAAAAATGCACGCCTAGTAACATTCAATTGACCATAATTAAAAAACTAGTCCGTTGACCTTAAACTTTAAATATACCATTTGAAAGCTTATGAAAAGCAGAAGTTTTTCCTGAAATCGTCAAACTTCTAGCATTCGTCAATTAAGAGTAGAAAGCTCAGGAATTTCAGGGTCGAATTTCAAAAAATCCAAATTTTCAAATGCAACAGGACTTAAAAGATGCTTTACAGCTAATAATTTGAAAATGAATGAGTGATTCTGAAAGGTTTTTTTATGCTCTTTAAAATTGTTCTTTACCCTGATTTCCCTATCTCATTTAGTTTTTGTGATATTTGGCATTTTTTGAAAATTTTTGTGAAACTCTTAAAAAAAATAAATAAATCGATATCTCGGGAACTATTAAGAATTGGGCATATGCTTACTCGACATTTTTTGTTCCAATTTGGCCATAGATACTAACCATGAAGTTTGGCTGGTTAACTTCCGGTCACCCTGTATATAAATGAGAACTACTTACGCAACTTGAGGTGGGCAGGTTATGACACGTTTTCCTCCAACCTTCATTCCGACAACACCTACATCCCAGCCCTTGATGACCTCACCCTGTCCAACCCTGAACTTGAAGCCAGATCCTTGAAGAACTGAATCGAATACCTTGCCATTTGACTTAAGACGACCAGAATAGTATACCACAGCCTAAAACAATTAATCTCAGAATTAATAATAGGTAAAGAATAATTATTATTAAGTAATTTACAAAAAACACTGTTTTCCAATAAGATGATATTTGAATAAGCCTTACCACTTTTAAGATTTTATTCTATTTCCAGGTATCTTAATGCCTTCTGTTCTGTTAGAAATGTTTTTTTTTTATCTTTCGCTTTTTATAAATTTGTGAGTTCAACAGCCTACTATTAGGAGTTCTAGCTGCATAGTTAAGTTTTATGGGGAAACAAGTACCATTTAACATTCTAAAAATAAGTTCTTGAATCTTGAACTTAGTCGATGATTATTAAGAATCTGTTACTCTTGCATCTGAATGAGTTTATTTAATTTACAAAATTAATAATAAAAATAAAAACAAGAAAACAAAACTTTTGATTATCATTACCTGTTTGCCAGGTTTGCAGATTTGCCCAGAGCCAGGTCTGATATCTTTTACTTTAACTCCACCAGTAAGAGTGGCCTCTTGATTCTTGTTTTGCTGCTGATTCTGCTGACCTTTGCCATCCATACTTTTCTTACCTTCTTCTTTCTTTCCACCCTTTTGTTGAGGTGAGGCTGTGCCCTAAAAACACAAAATATAAATGGTTAAAAATGTCTCAAAACAACAAAATTAAAATAATTATTTATTTGGATGTCTAAAAAATAGCTTAGGTCATTCAAGACTAGAGGATACAAATGGCGCTTACCAGAAGAAAAATTAATTTCTAAAATTTATAGTACAGCAAAAATAAACTTTACACATGGAAGAATCCATACATAATAATGCTCTTTGGTAAAAATTACATATTATGTATTATCATTTGAGGTGAACAAGTTCAACCTCGATGGTCAAGTTTTTTCGGAGGTCTACTAAAGGGTAATTTTGGAGATTGAGGCCGATTATCTTGAAAAGTAAGCTCTAAACTCTATCTTGTTACCCAACGCTTTTCAACATTTAGTCTGAAAAAATTTAAAAACGCTCTCACAAGACTCAGCTGCTGATGGTGGGACTCTTCATAGACATTGAAGGGGCATTTAATTATTTCTGCTGGATCCACCAGCCAAGCTGCTTCTGACCATGGTATTCACCCAGTTATAGTGTCATGGATCAGATCAATTCAATCTCTAAGAGTAGCTAAAGTTGAGAGAATTGAAGAATTATAAGGGGCTAGGGCATTCTGTGCAGAACTCTAATATGAGCTAAGTGTGAGCATAGGTAAATATGCCATAGCATTTCAAGAGAGGTAAATGCAAATCTTGCTTGTTCTTAAATTATCCTGTTAGGAATATCCCCGACAAAATAGTATCTACTGTAACACCCCAGTAAGCAATCAAAACCCAGATACACATCTAAGCTGGTTGCCTGGCGGGTAAAAGGTATCTCAACACTCTTAGGCAACTTAACAAGGTACAACTAAAATGGGTTCCAGGACAAAGTGGCAATGAAATAGCTAACCAGTTAGCCAAAACGGTATCCAGCTTAACATGGAAAAATTCTATAATACTAAAATTTATGATGCGGTAAGTAAGTCAATGTTTAAACGGAAAAAATGGTACTTTACGAATTTGAATACTTGCTAAATTTCGATTTAGGAGTTCCTTACAAGATTATGAGAACCAACCCCATAATTGCTCTTTAGAACCCAAAAGAATAGGGGTAAAACTTGTTCTTTTCTTATAACCTCATTGATTCTTGTTTTCCACTGCTAACAAAATGCATCTATTTCACATAGTATTTATGTATGAAGTCTTCCAATAACTCACTTAAAAAAGGCTAATCTGGGGGCACGGCAGTGCCGCCGCCAAGTCGAGCACAGCCGTACCATCCTTTACTGGAACCAACTCACGGCAATTTGGATCCCCATCTATTGTCCCATTAAAGATACTTAGATGTATAAAACAAATTTTAATTTAAAGTTCATGACGAACTGAACCAGAATTAAAAATTTCACTCCTCTATTCATAGTAGTTCATAAAATATATGAGCCTAAAGTTTTGTTATTTCGTCACTCACTCATCATAATTCTAAGGCACTTTTAACAATCCTAGAAACTTGAAATTTTGTATATAGGTAGAGTTTATTGTACAAATAAAGGAAAAATTAAAAAATCTGGTTCTTTGTCCCTTTTAGGGCTAATAGAAAAACTGCCTATTCAAAATATTGTAAAAAAATTAAAAAATTATTAACAGTGCCACTGGAGCTACCTAGTGGAGAACGTTAAAACTTACAAGTGATGTTGAGAACGATCGTAGAGTTTGATTTGACAGTATTGATTGACAGTTATCAAAGTGCAAAGATATTTACTCCAGATAATATTATTTAGTTAAATTTGAGCACTCAGCGATAAAGTAGTTTTATACAAAAGATTGACAAAGAAAGAAAAAAGGCCCAAGAAGGATGAAACAAGAACAAAGAAATAAAAACGAAAAATTGTTAGTGGCAATGAAAAATTACTTTAAAAAAATAAGTGAAATCCCAACAAAAACACTAGTGTAAAAAAATAAGCCAAGTCTCGCGTAAAAAGTTGTGAGTCATAGGTTTAGCCAAGTCTCCCACTGTCCGAGTAAGTTCTACTAGGTCTAATTTAGCCAGAGCAAGTAGATGATGTTTGTCTGTCTCTCTCTCTCTCTTAATTCTCTTTCCCAAATCACTCTACACGTTTAAATTTAAAAACATTTTCTGACTTGGCAAATACACACCACAAAGAGGCTAAAATTAAATGCAGTGTCATTTTCCATTCAAATGGTGTGTATTTGCCAAGTCAGAAAATGTTTTTAAATTAAAACGTGTAGTAATTTGGGAAAGAGAATTAAGAGAGAGAGACAGACAAACATCATCTACTTGCACTGGTTAAATTAGACCTAGTAGAACTTACTCGAAAAGTGGGAGACTTGGCTAAACCTATGATCTCACAACTTTTTACGTGAGACTTGGCTTATTTTTTACACTAGTGTTTTTGTTGGGATTGATGATTTACTAATATAGTTAAAGTAAAAAATAACTAAGTAAAGGACCTACATTAGGTGTTTTGTTAGGAGTAGTGACATTTTGCTTCTTCTTGCCCTTCTGATTCTGCTGCTGCTGGAGATTTGCCTGGGTTTTTAGTTGATTCTTTTGCTTCTTAGTAAGAATCTTCTCATCCTCTTCTTCGTCGTCCTCTTCGTCATCATCCTCTTCCTCCTCCTCATCATCGTCATCATCTTCATCCTCCTCTTCATCACCTAGAAATATAAGATGGAAATTTAGTGTAATCTAATTTATCTGAACGGATAAGTGTCATGTAAGTTGTTCTAAATAGGTAATATTAAGTTAAGTAGGATATTTGCATACCTACCCTAATTAGTTATTAGGGCACAAAAAAATAATACAAATTTGGGAAAGGCACAAATTGCTAGGCTTATTTACAGAGAGAAAAAAATTAAATTGATCAAATAATTTTGTCATTATAAGGTGTAATAAGATAAATTCAGAGAAGTTGGGTGGTAAACTTGAATTGTGGGGATATTTGATAAAAACAAAGAAGTCTTATTTTTAAAAGTGTCGTGAGTGATCAACTAGAGGTGCTTAGAAAATAGCGTAACAGTTAAAAATGACTATTATTGAAAAATCCTTGTTCTAAAATAACTGTCTAGTTCTTAAATATTCCACCTAGTGGCATTTTAGTTAAGTTAGAACTGATTTGAAGGCACTGTAATTAAGTTAGAACTGTTTTGAATAACTCTAGTCTGGTTCATAAATACTTCACCAGGCAGTTCTGAGGTTAAGCTATTATATCAGCTCTTAGAACAGTTTCTCTACAAAGTTAAGTTCTTGAAGAACTGTTTTTCCAGGGGGCCGATTCTGTAACTTTTTTTATATATATCCACTTTGAGATTATTTATCAAACATCGCTATACATCAAAGTGTTGTTATATAATGTAGTGAATCTGTAAAGTGATACCAGCTCTGGATATGGCCATATGCCAAACTACGGATTGACAGCGTCCTTTTTATAGGTCATTTTATAGTTATTTCAGTCAACAAGAAAAGAGAATGAAAACATCAATAATTGCGTCACTTTGTTTTGGTTTTTAGCATTTGATATATAACAACATAACCTGACAAATTATATCAACAACAATTTTGAGTGGATATATATCAAACCTTATATCTCAATTTCTCCTTATAAAACAACAGACAAAGTTATAGATTCACGTTGCCAGGTTGCGGGCGCATGTTTATAACAACAATTTGATAAATAACAACATGAAAAGGGAGGTTTCAAAGTTACAGAATCGGCCCCCAGGAACGGAAACAGCTTCTTGATGTGTTAACCGAACAGGAACATTATCAGTAACTCCTGAGGTATAAGGTTACAATAAGGTGTTTCATTATAAATGTTAAAATGGTTTGTGTATGTGGCACACTGTTTTTCGTACATTGTATTTTAGTGGGTTTTTTACTATTATCTCTCTCACCACGTTGTCTGTTGTGTATACTTCTCTCTGTTTAATATCTTTAATAATATGAGTATATTTATAAAGTAAAGTGTTAGTAGTTTTATTGAACATTTTCTTACCTATATCAATAAACAAAATTTCTCTAAAGAATTGTTGAAACTTTGCTATTTATTATATACAAAGATCTAGCAGATGAAAATAGTGAGTTCCAATAATATGTATTTTGTTTCTTAAGTTCACGATGTTGATTCATTTAACTAAAATAATGTGTTATATAACTATGAAAAAGGTACTCACTGTCTAGTTCTTCTATTCCAGTAATCATGACATTACTATCTTCTTCTTCATCAGATTCTTCATCGGAATCTTCCTTTCCTGTCAATTTATACAATCAATTTAAAATAGGCTGCCATTTACAATAATTTATAGATAACAAACAAACAAAAATATTTATAACTAGGCATCGCGTGGCTCTATCATTGAAGCGAGCGTCCAGAAATAAACATGTGTGTTTTAATTGATTTAACGATCTTTATTAATTTATAGCGGTGTCGCTGTTGGTTTTACTACAAAATGTTATTTGCAAAAAATGTTCGTCTCATTGAATAGATAAAGTTAGAATTTATTCGCTTCCTCAAATTTTAATTTTGATGCACTCATTTACGCAAGCCTTGCACACGAACATTTGAGCAGACAACGTTGTCCAACGAACTCGTCCTGAGCATTAGTAAAATGAACATGTGCACCAAATTTCATCAAAATCACAGACAGACACAGAACATATTTCGGTGAATGTAGGAAGCTCGCATCGCTCATTTCAATAATAGTAAAATTAGATTTTAAACAGATCAAAGCTGTACATTTCATTATTTAACGCCTATTTACAACTCTCTTAGTCTAGTTAGTTATGTAATTGTATCCAACCAGGAAAAATAATTTTGGAATAGGCCTTGTATACAAATAATTACAAAACTTAAATTACAATGTCATGTAATAGTCGATTTTGAGCATGAGAAAGTTAGGTTAACTGAGCATTTGAATTTTGTAAAAAAATTATTTTCTTAAAAAGCATCAAATATTACCAATTATGGTCCAAAGGATTTAGGGAATGTAACTGAGTTTGTTTTTGCTCTCCTGAAAAAATTGACTTAACACCTTTAACATTTCCAAAACCAAAATATTTATCACTATATAAGACCTAAACACTTTTTTGTTAGTTGGCTTTCAGGGGAGAAGCCAAACTTGACAAAATACCTCTCCTTTGCCTCTCACATCTATGTAGATCCCCAAAATTAAGAACAGAATATTTTAATTGACCAAAGTAATCCATTTCAGAGAGAACATGTAGTATCTAGTATTAAAGTAACACTAAAATAAAACTAAAAACTCAACACTTGCATTTTGTGAGCTTGTCCAAAACAAGACTGAATATTTTATATTTTGACATAAACTATAAAACAGATGTAAACAAACAGTAACTTAGTAACCAATAAATAATAACAATACACAACATTTCCCTCCCCTTTAAGAAGTAACGCAGCAAGCTCTTAGATGGTCGGCATGCTTTCGTTCTTCTCGTCCGTCAATCATCACCCGATATGATAAGTCACCTGTACGCTGAATCACCGTCCCTTCTTTGTATGACTTCCCGTCTTTTGATAGCGACCATACTTCGTCCCCCTCCGAAAAAGATCTTGATTTTGCCTTGCGATCATGATAGCCTTTTTGATTAACCAGTTCTATATCGATATTGTCTTCCACATTTAGCTTGAGAAGTTCGAGGCGTGTCGTTAATCGGCGACCAATCATTAGCTCTGCAAGTGATCTCCCTGTAGCCCGAGATATCGAATTACGGTACGATAGCAAGAACTGCTGAAGAGCAATGTTAACGTCGTCCAGCCTTCTTTGACGCCTTCATTTTATCCTTAAAAGTCCTCACAAACCTCTCAGCCAACCCATTTGACCGAGGGTGATACGGTGTTGTTTTTATGTGTCTCATGCCATTCTCTCTGCAAAATTTGTCAAATTCAGCTGAAGTGAATTGCGGACCGTTGTCCGACACAATGCTTCTTGGTATTCCAAACCGACCGAATATTTGTCTTAACAGTGAAGTTGTTTGATTTGTTGTTGTACTCGTAGTGAGTAAAATCTCTTAACACTTAAGAGAAAGCGTCAACCACAACAAGCCAATACATCCCGTGAAATGGTCCTGTGTAGTCGATATGAATTCTCTTCCAGGGTTTCGCAGGTGACGTCCATGAAAAAAGTGGACTTTCCATTTCTCGAAGCCTTGTTTGTTGACAGGGCCCGCACTCCTTAACGAACTGTTAAATATCTCTATCCAACCCTGGCCACCAGATGTAAAATTTAGATGAGGACTTCATTGAAGTTACGCCAGGGTGTCCTTCGTGTAAAATATGTAGAATGTCTCGTCTCATAGTACTAGGAACTACAATGAGACCCAGCCACATTAATACTCCTTCCTCGAATGACAATTCCTCTTTCTTTTAAAAATATGTCCCGAGTGAAGCTGTAATGTCGTGTTTTGAAGATGGCCAACCTTGTTGTTTGTATTTCACAACCATTCGCAGTACCTTGTCATTTCTTGTTTCCTTCTGTATTTGGGCTTTTGTCACTGCTAAATCCGGAAATCGCAAATGGAATAAGTGGCCGTTTTGTAATTGTCCTATCCCTTTAGCTTTTGATGTTTCTATTGTCTCTAGTGGTAGTTTTGACAGAGCATCTGCCGGTGAGTTATTCACTTCCTTCGTACTAAAGCCCATCTAGATATTCTGTTGGCTGTTCTTTTTGTTTGGTATTTCCTTATTCGCTCCAAAGATAAATTCTAGTGGCCTATGGTCAGTTCTAATAGTAAATTTCTTCCCAAAAAGGTAGTGATTAAATTTTGTTATCCCAAAAATTATAGCCAAACCCTCTTTTTTGATAGTCGCATATTTCAATTCTGCTTGTTTAATAATTTCCTGGACGCTTACGCAATTGGTCTATCCGAGTTATCCCTATACTTATGAAACAGTACTGCACCTATACCTACCCCACTAGCATCACAGCTAACTATCAATGGAAGTTCTGAATCAAAATGAACAAGAGTATCTGAAGACGATAAGCACTGTTTTAATTTTCTGAAAATCGCTTCTCCGGCACTCGTCCAACCCCATTTGACATGTTTTTTAGTTAGTCGATGTAGAGGAGCACATATGGTTTGGAGATGGGGCACAAATCGAGCATAATACTTATTGACCCTAAAAAAGATTTTAACTCCGTTACATTCCTTGGTGGCTGCATTTCCTTAATTGCTTTAATGTGTTCGTCAGTAGGGTGGATACCTTCTGTATCAATTCTGTGACCAAGGTAGGTGACGCTTCTGACCCCAACAACATTTCCCCTTTTGGATTTTGATTCCACTTCTCTTTAACCTACTTAATACCTCTGACAGTCTTGAATTATGTTCCTCTAGCGTTTTTCCTTGTATAATAATGTCATCGAGGAAGCAAGCTATACCAGAAATCCCTTTTAAGATACAATCCATTGTTCGCTGGAACAATGATGGCCCAAAATTAACACCAAAAGGAAGCCTTTTGTATCTGAAGTACCCTACATGTGTTGTTATAGTAAGTAGCGACCTGCTCTCTTCATCTATAATAAGCTGAAGGTACGCACCTTTCAAATCTATGGTTGAATAGTACTTTCCCCCACTTAGCCTAGCCGTTACTTCCTCAAATCTAGGTAAGGGGTACTTTTCCAATACTGTGTACGGGTTAATAGAAACTTTAAAGTCCACGCATATCCTAACTTTTCCGGTAGGCTTCACTACAGTTACAATCGGTGAAGCCCATTCCAAAGGGGTCTGTGATGGGTCTACTGGTTCAATCACTCCAATCTCAACTAGCCGCTTAAGCTCTTTTTCCACGGACTCCCTTAGTGCAAAAGGAACCAGTCGCACTTTGTGAATCACTGGCCTCGCTGTATTCGTAACATGTACTTTTGCCTGATGTCCTACAATGGTCCCCAACTTGTCCTCAAATAACTCTTCAGATTCATTTAACAGTGATTCAATGTTGTGTGGTTTATCCTTTTCTTTAGTATCTGAAACAGTACACAGCTTTGCACCTTCAGGTAATGGTAACCCAAATTCAAGAACCCAGTCTAGTCCGAATTACGGAACGTCCTTATGTTTAACTACTGTCACTTGTAAACGTTTGTTCCTCTTAAACGCCTGGACCCTAACCTGTGCCTGCCCAAGTGTTTCTATAGTAACTCCTGTATACACTACCAAGCCAGGAACATATGTCAATCTGGGAGAACCAATTTGTTTTCAAATGTCTTCACTTATTATTGTTCTAGCAGCCCCTGGATCATACAGCATAGCTAACCTTTTACCGTTACTATTATTTCTATTTGAAACATTGTTCACTCCCTCACTGCTTTTAATTAATTTTGGACCAGCATTCATCTCGATTTCAGACAGTTTCTTGTGTTGAAGGGAGACCTGTTCTAGTTGAATCGCAGTAGCCTCTACATCTTTCAATGTAGCAGCATTTGTGGGAAAGTTTTTTATTAACTCCTTCTGCCACTCTGAATTATTTATTCCAACAAACAATTGATCTCGTATTCTTTCTTCTAATGTGCTACCGAATTCACAACGGTTAGCCTTTGCTCTTAAGCTGTTACATAGTGTGCTACTGACTGTGTGTCTCTTGTATGTAATGTAAATTCCCTTCGTTCACTCTGTATCAAGACTTTCCTTGCATATAATTTATCTAAAACTTCCTTTAATTCCCCAAAAGATACCTCGTTCACAATCTTTGGTTTAAAATGATCAAAAAGAACCTTATAGCATACTGGCCCTATTTTAGATAACAAAAGAATAGCCTTATACTTGTCACAATCAGGCCCTTCCAGACCAAACAATAACAAGCCTGTTTCGAATCTAGATATGTAGTACTCCCATTCCTCCCTAGATTCATCAAATTGTTCAAATTTGAAGTTTTTTAATGCTTCACCTAAAGCATTTGATTTATTACCCTGAGGTTTAATATCTACTCTCTGACCACTAGAACTATTATTAGGTAAATTTAAGGTCATACCATCAACACTGACATAAGATTGAGTATCTTCTGATTCTGAATCGCTTCCAACCTCCGAACTTCCTTTGCGATTGATTTTCCGATTATTTTCACTGTTCCTTGTTTTCACGCCTTCCACCGCTCCTTTCTTCTTTCTACCTGGCATCCTCGTCGCCAAAATGTAGTATCTAGTATTAAAGTAACACTATGTATCTAGTATTAAAGTAACACTATAATTAAACTAAAAACTCTACACTTGCATTTTGTGAGCTTGTCCAAAACAAGACTGAATATTTTATATTTTGACATAAACTATAAAACAGATGTAAACAAACAGTAACTTAGTAACCAATAAATAATAACAATACACAACAGAACACAACTAAAACAAGTGGAGAAGATGAAATATTAGTGAGCTAGAGGTATAACTAAAAAGCTACAATTCTGATAAGTTCTTAAATTGCTTTTACACGCTCCTCTTTCCACGTCACGCCAGTCAGACGCATGCACATTTAACTAATTCTGAACTGGGTCTTGATTTGCCTGTTGGAACAAACTTAATATGTAATAATAATTATACTAACCCATCAACTCAGTCTTTTTCTTCTTAGCCTTCTTGCTTTTCTCGTTTTCTTGTTTTCTTTTCGTTCCAACTGCTTTCTTTTCATTCTTGGGAAGCTTACCTAAAAAAGTAATTAATAAATAAATTAAGATTGTATTTAAAATTTAAATACATACAAATACACATAAAAAATAATAAATAGATACCTTTGATAGAGGTCAAGATGGATTCATCGATATCTTCAGAATTGTCATCTTCATCGAGGTCTTCTTCCTCTTCCTCTACCTCATCATCTAATGCAGTGGTAGAGAAGTCATCTTCTTCTGGTACCATGTAACCTTTAAATCAATAACATTGAGTTAAACAGTGTTAATTTCTATATTACTGAAAATTCAAATAACTAGTCAAAATAGTTAATAAAGACTCATTTTAATAATAAAAAAAACTAAATTGATGATCAGTTGGTATAAAAAAATAAAAAGGTCCGATAAACAAAACTATTTCATATACACAGTAATACAGTAATCCCTCTATAAATGTGAAGTGCTATGATCACTGCTAAAAATGAGTTCGAAAACCAAGGATGTTAGATTGGAGAGAATGGGAAATCTTTGAACTAGTGAGTTGAGCATCAGTTATCCGCGGAACTTCGTGGAAAGTAGATTACTGAACTGATTTTTAATCCAATAATATCTCATTACTAATTCAACTTTTCAAAAAGATACAACAGGTGACTTTTCTTACAATAAGTTTTAAATCTTAACCAAAATCATATTTATTTTCTTCAATATCTCAGAAATTAAATTTTTCACAACTTTACAACTTAAACATAAGATTTGTATTGAATAGGTTACTAACTATAATTTTTTAAATCACATAATCATAAATGTTTTATCAGAATCCCCTCTCCCGTTTTTTTTTTGCTCGGGAATTTTGCCTCGGGGAAGCGTGAAAAATCCATCAAAATCTTGATTTTTTGTAATCACAATACTTTCTTTACACCTAAACTGTTTTAATGAAATTAATTATAATATGTAGTGTAAAAGCCCATAAGGATCAAGGCCTATCAGAGAGCTCTTCACTACTAAACTAATCATGACTGGCACAGTGTTAGTTGTATGAGCTGATTTAAAGGATCAGCAGATGCCACTTTTATATAGCTACTAGTACTAGACAATTCTTGGTAACACCTTCTAGGTATCAACCACCAAAAATGCCCAGGCCCTTGTGATAATTAAGTAAAATTCACGATGCAATCTTTGACTATAATAATTTTGTAAGTATAAAATAATATACATTAAAGGTTATCAAATGTTAAACTACAATTTGCACCCAACATATAGATGTATATTCAGAGGATTAGTCACAATCTTAACATGGTATGTTTTCAACTCAAATCAACATATTAAAATATACAACTTTTCTTTACTTATTCCACACCTCTTTTACCTCTTGGTGTAGTGAAGAGAAAAATTATACAACTATTTTGAAATGTTTGCTTTTGCAGTAGACAATATACTTTATTGTAAATCTAAAATTCTTCAAATACGTGAAAGAGATATCACAAACAAGTTTTTAAAAACTGGTCATTGGTAAATAAACTACTACTAATAGGATAGACCTATAATTAGAAACAATAATTAGTAAGCATTACAACTATAGTTGTTGTTATTAAGTACCTGATAGATGTATAACTCCTTGACCCTTGCAGAAGAGTGTGATCTTGTCTCCAGTCATAAAGTTAAGATCTAAATTGGAGAATAGGTGATCCTTCCTTCTTAGGTTGGTTAAGTGGAATACTCCACCACCTCCTTCTTCCAATATTACAGATATAATATCATTATCTATAACAAACAAGAATAAATTTTAATTTTAATTATTGAAGACTGCAAAATGAAAATTATTAAGTTTAAATTCTAGCAACAAGATAGAGAAAATAAATAAAAAAACAAAATACATTTTCTTGTTGTTTAATGATGTTTTTCCATCAAATATTACTACGTTCACACATCGTTTAGAAAACGATCCGCTAGTTCAAAACACTGTGTGAATGGAGAACGTCGGATCGTATCGGTTCAAATTCTGATTATCATGATTGTATGGTCTCAGAAAAGTGAATTGGAGTAAGTTGGTTGTTCGCAGAATTGTAACTAAAAATTTCAAGATGAGAGCGATGGATCCTGCATCATGACAATGTCCCTCATTGCATGTGTTGTTGAGTTTTTGGCTCAGAGGTCAGTCACTATTACCACTATCACCAACCAACCTTACTCTCGTGATTTGGCACTGTATGATTTCTTTCTGTTCCCCAAGTGCAAAATGTTGCTCCACAGTTGGCACTTTGAGTAGTGCCCTCATTTTAGAGGTCTTTCAGGGATGCTTTTGACAGTAAAATTGGAGTAAGCAAAAGTGCATATAGCATCATAGGGATAGTCCTTTGAAGGGGACTATCTTTAGTTACCTGATTAATTGTCAAAAACAAAACAATTATATTTAACTAGGCACAGATTTATAGGACAACCCATGCACATCAACAAATTAGAATAGAAGTACAATGCTTTACAGCTTCATTCATCATTACTGACAATATTGAGCAATGTGTCAACAGATTGAATAGAATAAATATAAGAAAAAAAAAACATACCACTGTTGACAGATTGAGCATCTATCGTTGCCATCGAAATATGAAACGATTTGTCGACAGTTGTGCTGTACCTCTTACCAGGTTCCATCTTTAAACCTACAAACATTTTAACAGATAAAATAAATATAAATTAGTAGTTAATAAATTAAATGTTAAATTAGGGTAACAGTTGTAACCAGGTGGTACATGATTTCAAAGGCATACAATAGCATAACTCAGTCACCTCAGCTCCGTTACAGGCCCCACCGGGTATTTAAAGGCTTTCAGTAGTCAAAATCAGTTGGATCAGATACAGTGTGTTATTGAGGGAGAGCTGTGAGCGCCCCAAAATATATTACATAAAAAGAAGATTTTACATTTTATTTATTTTTTTTTTTTGGGATTATCGTGCGTTCTACCTGTAAAATTTTGTCATTATTGAGTCTTAATCATTCTCCCTTCCAGAAAGTAAGTAATACTTCGCCTACAGGCTTCGATACCACCAATTGGTGGGCAGACGTGAAACACAGTGGATAGTAAAACCTCAGATGACTATGACAACATGACAACTAATAGTTGTGTAAGCCTTTTAGCAGACCCAAGGCATCCATAGGCTGTTGCACCATAGATCACAATTAGCTTTATTATTTAGAGAATCCTTTGTTATAAATATTTAACACTTACTTGCCTTAAGAATTATCTTTTGAAGGAAAATTTCAAAGGTTTTGTGGAACAACATAGCTACTACATAGACATAAGAATGTTTTCACAAAGAAAAACACAAGTTAATAAGAATTAACAAATAAATTGATCAGTTAGTTGTCAAATTATTGTACCTAGCATCAAATTATTGTATCCAGCATCAAATTATTGTAGTCTAATTAAATTAATTATTATATCTAGCATTAAATTAATGTATGCAGCAAATTGTTAATATGTAGTAAAAAAACTTTAAAAAAAGTGTATACCCTCAATTTTTTTTCATTTCAAATTGTATATTTTTTATGTCATTTATAAAAAAAATGTATGTCTGTGCCAATAAAAAAAAATGTATCCATTATATTAAAAAATAAATTATATATGTTAAAAATAGATTGGGAAAATATTGTCAACAATGTTATATAATTGGTTAAAAAGACTTTAGGCACAGCTAATACAAGAATGTCAAGTCTGGCATTATATAACTATGAAAAACTTGAATAAATAAAATAAATGTTTCTGTGACATCTTTCCATTTTTGATGATGCTAATGAAAGGATTTAATTTAGTACCTTGACAGCTCTGATTGGTCAGCTATAATATTGAAAAAGGTATTTCACCAACAGCTGCTGCGTGCCTTTGTGTCCTAGTATTGTGTTATCATTGCCATTTTTATTTTTATAGATGGTTTCAATGTTATTGTTAATCTATAAATATATTCTGTTTTTTGTTTGTTCTCTGTCTTGGCTCAGTAAAAGGTCCAAGTTGTGGACAAACTTTGGCAATCAATTAAATCACTCTTTCTGAATATGTACGACAAATTTCAATAAAATTTTCCCTGTGAGAGGAATTAGCCACCATTTTGGATTCCCAGTTAATCAGATCAAATTGGTAATCTTATTTTTTCTTTCATCAGACCGCACGCACACACATTTTGCATATTTTTTTTTAATTGAAGAAGAGCAGTTTTTTTGGGGGGGGGGGATTTCCACAAAATGTGCAAGTGTTTTTTTGGAGGGGGGGGGTTGTCATGCAAAATTTAGATTTTTTTTTTTACGAAAAGGCATGGAAAATTAAACACTTTCCAAAAATGTTATATATTCTTGTAATCTACTATTCAATACCAATTTTATTTATTTATTTTATTATTTTTCCACGTGACGTGAATTATCCGCCATTTTGGATTTGAACAGCTGACAATTTTGAGTTTGCTATATTTTTCCTGTTTGCAGGTCAAAACAGTCTTTAATACTGGAAAGTTTCATGTTATGTTTTTTGAGTCAAAAGTTATTGGAACCGTACAGAGTGACAGAAACAGGAACAAAACTATGTATAAGGGTTTTTTTTTTTTTTTTTTTTGGTTTCACCAACGAAACCCTAAAAATGAGGGCTATATAACAAAGAAAGAAAGAAAAAACCTTTAAGTTTTTCAAATCCTTTACATAAACTTTTATTTAGTGTTTTTTTGTGACCATGGTCAAAATCATTGAAGGGCTAATTAACTTTTCAAATTTATTAATTAACAAATTAACTTGCCGTTGACTCACACAATCGTGTAAATATAATGGATTTATAATAAAAACTGTTTCCATAGTCTAGTATTATTAAATCATTAAAAGGTTGTGATGTAATAGCTATTTTTTCTTTCTTTGTTACAGAGCCCTTAGGGATAAACAAAGACGTAACAAATGGAAAGTGTATCAATCATAATTTTATAAAAATAAATAGTATATTTATAAATTTTAATGATTTTGACAGATGGATGAAAGAAATCTGTGCAGATAAGTAGGAGGGAGGACTCACAACCAGATATAAAATGTATAGTATTGATTTTGTCAAATTAAGTAAAGATGTCAACCCCGTCCAGACAGATAATTTTATATTTAATTTTAACATGAAAAGAAACTTATTTTTATTAGAACACAGATAATATCTTAAAATGTTAATACGTCTAGAAATAAATTAAATCTAGCCTCAGACAAAATAACAATTAAATGTTTTTTGTTGCATGACTTTGGTGTAACAAAAAAAAGTTGAAATTTAAATAGTGTGGAACTAAACAGTTGAGTTTGTAGTTCCAAAACTGGACGAATTGGCTCTTTTAGATTTTTCAAGAAGCACAGAAAAAACTATGACGATCATCATATGTACTTCTTACTATTAACTGAATTTATTATTTTTTCCACAATAAAAAATAATAAATGTTATCCAGTCGTAAACCTTATGAACAGTGCAGTAGAAACCTCTTTTAAAAACTTAAAAGCAGAAAATACAAAAAGTTAAAATGAAGTATTTAGGTGACTGTCAGCAGTGGCGGATTAAAGGGGGGGCGGGGGTGGCGACCGCCCCCCCCCCCCCTTGATCTGACTTTTTGGCAACAAATACCAAATTTCATAAAGAAATGCATAAAATCGCTGTTTTGAGAGGTAAAATTTTCCGGGGGAGGACCCCCGGCCCCCCAAACAATTAACTTCTGACACGCCAGGCGTCCCGAAGTTGTCCGGTTTTGGAATTTAAATCCCGAACTTGTCTCCCGAAACAGTTTTCGGCACGCCAAAATTTCCTAGTTTTTAATAGAAACGCCGTCATGGGCATAACGGCTCGTAGATATATAAAACGAAAATATTAAAAATCCTCCTTTTGCTTCCGAGCTTACCGAATGTAACAAACTGTGATACATTTTCGTTCTCAAGAACGAATTTTTTTTTTTAGGTATTTTAGACAAAGGGCACAATTAGGCACACAACTTTTAATGTGTTATAATAACTATACTTTTAAGTTTTTATTATAAATATATATTTTTTTTTTTTTATATATGTACTTTTGTTCATGTTCATACTTGTTTGCCAACAAACTACACCATATAATCGAGCCAAAAATGACCCTTTTGTGACTAAGTATTAAAATCAAATTTTACCTCAGAAATGCATTTAAGCGCTGTTTTGAAAGGTCATATTTTCAAATTTTTCCAGGGGAGGACCCCCGGACCCCCCGCTATATGCACCCAACAATAATTAACTGCTAACGACACCCATGGCTTACGGTTAAGATACTGTACTGTAGTCAGGGGGGGGGCAAGAATCCAGAAATCCCCACCCCCTTCCTTAGGGCTTTCTATACTCCGAAACTGCCACCCCCTAGATGACAACCTTAATCCGCCACTGACTGTCAGGTTTTGAAACTGAACGCCTTAAAAAGACAGATTAGATTAAATATACTGAGTTTAAGTAAAATTTTAAATAGCCAGCTGTAAAAAGCAAAATAGTTTAGTAATATACTGTTAGAACTCTGGAAATACGAAAACCTCTAAAATAATCCAAACAATTTTAAGGGCAAAAAAATAAAAGAGTGCAGAAGATAAAAAGAATATTCAGCTAAGTAGAACTTTGCTGGTGCTGGGACAGTGTTACCACCCTCTATCATTCTCAGTTGTATGCTAGGTATTTTCAGCAATACACTACCTCTAGACATCCCACCCTACTTTATATGGAACTTATAAAGCTTTGTCGATGTTTTAACTCAGGGGTCTCCTATCTTTTTGGTTGAAGGGTTAGATCTGGATAAGATGGTCCATAGCGGGCCAGATGATGTAAGCAACATTTAGCTATCGGACGTCACAAATCACAATGGTAGAAAACATGGACAATAAGCTCATAAACCATATCCATTTTGGCTAATAAAACTTAAATAAGTCTTGTGCTGATCTTTTTTAATTGTTGAAATGACAATTTACTATGGAGAACTTATAATTTTGAATCATTTAGGTTCATATATTAACATCTTTCATGGCGCAGTGGGCAGAATAAAAACGTCTTACGTAGTTTGGAGACCCTTGTTAACTAATTCATAATTATTCCTAATCTATTTAAAAAAAAATACTGGGTATTGTAAATGTCAGAATATAGGAATGCACCTATAAACTAGACATTTTAATAGATAATAAAAGCAGAAACCCAGATAATCCGAACAGACAGTGGTCCCAATTTCATAATTCGAATTTTCGGGATTTTACAGAGAATTTTATCATTTAATTTAAAAAAGAGGAATTAATAACATTTAAAGGTCAACTGCTTTTCACAATAATAGAACATTTATTGAGCTGTACACCCTTTAACACAAGGGGTAGATTGTATTTGAACTCAATTAAGGGGTAAAATGTTCTTTTAGGGGGAAGAAATTAAACCCTCAAACTTTCTGTATTTCCCTTTTCCAGGTATCTGAACGCTTCTAGGATACATTTCATTATTACATCAAACAAAGTAGAGTACACCATCAAACCTGTATCCTTGGATTTGAACAATTTTACTTCACAATTCTTAATCATGAGTAAAAGATATGCTTTATTTAGGCAATATTACTTGAGTAGTTATTTTTTCAAGCTTATTTGATTTACCAAAATGTATAACTTTGTTACAAGCTGCTTATACTCATGCTATTATACTATGTTTTCTGGCAGTGAGATAAATAAAAAAAAAAAAAATGGAAGGGGAGCCAATAAGAGCTTGAGATTTTGGCGGGTAGTAAGTCAGGCAACTAAGCAAACAAAAATATCACTGGATTTTATGCCTAATGGTTGTATTTTCTCCCTTACATAAGTTGGCAAATTTGAGCTGTCAGATTTACAAAATAATGATTTTGTTAAAAAATTCGTTGAGACGTAGCATTTAGATTTAATGTTAGGATGTAGTAAAGGTTTCATATTTCTGGTCGTATTCGGGTAAGGAATAACACAAGCTGGCCCTTTAAGTAGATTGTTAACTTATAGTAGTATAGACACTCTAGCCATCTAAGCTACACACTGAAGAATATTTTCCTCTGTCGATAACTAGTCCCGAATTATGCTTTCAAATTTTTCCACCAGTCTAGATGTCAGCATTTATACGACTATAGAACTAGACTGAGAAATGACGCTTGTAATTATAAAGTGCCCAATTAGTACCTGTACATAATACCAGATATCAAGAGGTATCGGTATCTAGTAGACTAAACTTTCACTAATTCATTTAATTTGTGTAGGTCTAGTGCCTAGCCCTTCCACATTTTGACAATGGGGATGATGGCAATGGACTTAAGGCTGAAAGCTGCTTTATTAAATAAATAAGTATTTATTTAAGATGGCCTCCAGGTTCATATTGATATCTAATAATTGGGTAAAGATTCTCCGGCTCCCGGGTCTTCTCATGCTACGGCTGAGAATTAACTAGTATTTAGAAATACTTTATTTCTGTTACAATTTGTCAAAGACTACATTTGTATGATTTATGCATCAAAGAAATTATATAAGTGTGATTAGTACACAGGAGAATTAATATCCCTTTGTTAAAAAATACGTTGAGTCGTTGCATTAAGATTTACCACAGATTTTCCTTTGTTTGACATACTAAATAAATCTCAATTGATAAAAACAAACGAAATCGGTAACGAACTGTGTTCAACCCGAAAAAAATGACAATAATGGGGGACCTAGTTTCAGAATGTACTTATCTTATGAATTCCAACTCAAAAGATAAGATTTAAATTAACATAAGTAAAAAGGAGAGTAACGAGTACAATCTAAGATAACAAGTACTTTAGATTTGGCGGGAATCAAAGAGAAAGATAAGTTAGACAATAAATGCAACCGTTTGTAGCACATGTTGAAAATTAAACAATGTTCTTTGGGACACAACCAGACAAAATCATGAAAAGGCCTGGTGAGTAAAGTATGAGCGAATTTAAGAAGGCGGCAGATGTTTTTCAACTTCGAGGTTTGACAAAATAAAAAATATTTTGAAAGTACTACATAGTAGCCTGTGTCTGAAATGTGACTTAATATACTGTCTAAAATATGAACGAGATTATAACAATATGTATAAACAAATAATCTCGGTGAAGCCGGGACCCGGGACCAGCAGAAGAAATCGTGGGACAGCTAATTCTGATCACATAGCTAGAGATAATTTACAGTGACTTGGTATTTAAGAATTAAATAACAACATTACGTGTAATATTCGACAACATTTCCGAAATAAATAAGAAAACAATAAAATATATCTCTTATAAGCATATCTCTTTGCGTCTCGCGGAACAATTTACAGCACGTGTAACGGGCAACATGGTATAGGTACAAAACTACATCGGTGTTTTCGATAGTTAAAATAAATTAAAAAAGAGGATAACTCACCCCAAAACATGCTAGCCATTTTGGATAATATTATTAAAACTTAAAATGCAATAACTAGTAAAACAATCAATAAAAATTTAACGAAGTACACTGAAACAGGGATATGGATACACCGGTCAGCAGCGCCGCTTTGCCTTCCCTTGAATTCCGGGATTTCCTCGCACCGAACAGAACCCCAAAGACCCAAAAAAAAGAGCACGTTTTGGTTCTGCGCACGCGTTAAACAACAAGTTGCAGAGTAAATCGTTTTCGAAATTTCATCACAAAATTAAGTAACAGTTAATACATATAATATCACTGAATTAATAATTAATCAATTAATATTCTATTAATTATTGATTTTTCAACATTTTAATTATAATATGTTATTAGGAGAAATAATTTGACTTTGTTAGTTTACCCTCCTAACGCTATAAAAAAAATTGTGCTATGAACCTTATCATAGCTGAAATTGAATAATTTGAGTGCTAGAATTTTGAAAGCATTATTGGTTATCAAAATAAAAATACAGCGAGCCCTTATCTTATCGCATTTGCCACTGCATTTGCATTTATTATTTATTTTTTATTTTAGAATTAAATTGTAATTAATCATACAATGTTTCTTACTATAAAATTTTATAGGATTTTGCACCAAATCTAGTAGTAAAAATTTTCTAATTTAGCTGAATATATCTTGTAAGCTAAGCGACATAATTGTGTTATTTTTTTTGTTAATATGATATTTCCCTGCATTTTTGTAAGAAGGTGGAGGGATCTTGGCCTTCAACGAAGAAATTTTTATTTCTTCTCATCTCAGACACATAAGTGATAATATGCGTTGTTAATTACGGGTTTAGGAGGTCGCTTTATTTTTTGTGAGAGTTGTGTTACGTAATTATTTGTCTCGAAGATTTTTTATCTTTTAATTTTATTGTTATTCCATTTTTTTAATTAATATTTTAACTCTTCTCAAAATTTAATTAATTATTTTCTTGCCAGTTGAAGACGGGATTTTGAATGATTACCTACTTGATATTATATATGTTTTTCCTTTGAAGAAATTATTATAGGTATTTGTGCATTTTGAAAAGTTTATCCTTCTCTTTTTTTCGTGTATTTTTATATTTCAAATCGTCATAATGTTTCCCGGAGCTAAATCCCAGCAACAAATGGTCTGTGTAAATGATTTTGAAATACATGCTAAATCGATTTTGCCTCAAAATGCCCTTGGTTATTACAAAAGCGGGGCTTGTGCTGAAGAAACATTGCGAAACAATGTGAATTCTTTTAAGAAATTGAGAATTAGACCTCGTGTTATGAGGGACATTTCAAAGAGATCTATCAAATGTAAAATTTTGGGTGAAGAAATCAGTTGCCCTATCGGTGTAGCTCCTAGTGCCATGCAAAAATTGGCTCATAGTGACGGGGAAGTTGCTAATGTTAAAGCCGTAGAGAAATTAGGGACTATTTATATTCTCTCAACATTATCTACTACCAGCCTCGAAGAAGTAGCCAAAAGTGCACCTAATTGTATAAAATGGTTTCAACTCTACGTCTATAAGAATAGAGAATTGACACAGTCTCTTGTTCAAAGAGCTGAAAAAGCCGGGTTCAAAGCTCTAGTTGTAACCGTTGATACTGCGGTATTTGGGATTCGTTACAGAGATGCTCGTAATAATTTCACGCTACCTCCTCATCTGACACTTGGTAATTTTACAGGAATAAAAGCCACTCTAGGAAATTCACCAGGTTCAAGTCTCTACAATTATATAAATTCTTTATTTGATGATTCGTTAAGTTGGTCTGATATCGCATGGCTACAAAGCATTACTAAGTTGCCTGTTATAGTTAAAGGTGTTTTAACAGCTGAAGATGCTATTATCGCCGCTGATACAGGAGTTAAAGGGATTTTAGTTTCAAATCACGGAGGTCGTCAATTGGACACAAGTCCGTCATCTATTGAAGCTCTTCCTGAAATTGCCAGAGCAGTTGGTCACAGAGTCGAAGTATACTTAGATGGCGGGGTTCGCTACGGAACTGATGTTTTTAAAGCTTTGGCTCTCGGTGCTAAAATGGTGTTTATTGGCAGACCAGCATTGTGGGGACTGACATGTGGAGGAGAAGCTGGAGTGACTGCTGTTCTTAATATTCTCAAAGAAGAATTCGATAAAGCTTTAGCTTTAGCTGGCTGTACTGAATTAAATCAAATCAAACCCGAAATGGTAGTTCATGAATCGTATTATTCAAGGCTGTGATTTACTTTGTCTTGATATTTATTCATTATTGAGATATGATCTTTTCAAAGTTTCAACCTTTACACAAAGTAAAATTAAAAATAACTATAGAAATTAATAATAAGAGACTATTGCCTACTTAGAATTGCTATATTAAATCAATTACTGGTGAAGATCAATTTTAAAAATTATCTAACAAATAATATCCTTTGCTAATATAAATGTCTCTAAGGCATAATGTTAAAGGTTTCGTTAATTCCTGTCATATTTACAGATAACTAACTACTTATTTTTAATATCTTTGCATAATTATTGCTTTTTAATTGATATTGGAGAACTGAAGCATGATTATATTTAAATGTTTCAAATTTGCTAGATGTTACTATCTTAAGTCATTCCTGTCATTTTTAAATAATGTTGTTTCTTTTAAAAATTTTAAAACAAAATTTTATTTACTACAAATACTCAAAAATATCCCTTTTTAAAAAATGAATTTTTAAAATGGGATTATGATCATGTAAGTTGTGATTATCCCAATGTATGTAGTCAGTGAAGAGTGAAGTAATTTCTTAATGCTAATGGTAATTGAATGCTAGTGGTAATTGGATGGCTGTTGTTTACTAAACCTTTGTCGATTCGACTAACATATGCAGAAAATAATTTTTGGGTTGAAACTTGAAACTACACTTTTATAAAGAGAAAACTATTACAAACTCTTTATTAAATCTTCTAGTGAGAATACAAACATTTGATGACAAATAAGTTAGTAGAAACATCAGAAGAATCTGAAATTGAGTGAACATTAATGCACCATGTCCCAGGCCAAAAGCACTAGGCCCTTTGCTAAGTGCTCCAGGTCCCAGATTATCGACCTCCGGCCCAATGCCAATTACCCCAGGGCTATTGGCTCATTTGACGACCAATTAATTACCTTAATTTATTACTAAACATTAGCCGGAATTTTGCTAAACTAAACGTTGTATGAGTGTATGCTCAAAATGACTTCTTCCGCTACATTAGCAGATGTGATACTAACCAGTGCAAGCACTGCAGAAGGATGGGGTACCCATGGTTAAGGTTTAGACCAGGGGTACTCACTGCGCGGCCCTCAGTACAATATTGTGTGGCCCTCAGTACAATATTGTGTGGCCCTCGACCGAACGTAAAACTCGCGATATTTTCCCCATTATCTTACGTTGCTAGAAAATAAATTAAGTGCCTAAGAAATCTCAATAAATAAATTGTTTCAAACTAACCCTGATCATATTTGCTTGAACCTACACAAGTGAATCAACTTTTAGTTGAATGAATTTCTTTAAGAACAAAAGTAGGTCCTGCCTAACACATGAAATCCTTTAGCACCTGCTAAGAATAGCAGTGTCCAAAGAACAAGCGGACATTTATCATGGTCACCCTAATGCTAGGCGCACACTAGAGACAAAACAATCTGCAAACAGCCCACAGACAATCTGCAAACTTTTTTTTCTCCAGTGTGCGCCTAGCCTAAGAAAACATGTCTTTATTGTTTTTCATAACTATTCATTAAATTACATAGATTATTGTAGATTTTAAGTAATATTGCATAATGGCTGTTTACTGATCTTAATTACAATGATTAGGAGCACAACTTTTATTATATTACATTTACTATTAATAAGTTACTATTTCAGTTATTTTTTTAATTATAAAAATACTTGTGTTCATAGTTTTGTCAACGAAATACACTGAAGTTTTACTTTATTTAATGACAAAGTATTAAAATCAAATTTCACATAAGATATGCATAAAAACGCTGTTTTTAGAAAACTTATTTTCAAAATTTTCCGGGTGGGGACCCCGGACCCCCCTCCCAGAATGTGTCCACCCCCATAATGTACAGCTGACGACGCCCTTGGTTTANCCCCCCCCTGCTTCATTTCAAGATCCAGCGGCCCTTAGAAATCGCCATATTCTGAAATTTGGCTCTTTATGCAATCCTGGTGAGAACCCCTGGTTTAGACTGTGCTCGTCGATTCGACTACCATTAGCATTCCTGGGTTAAAGGTTAAATTGTATTTTATGTTTAATATTAATCATCATTGATTTTTTAAGGTGTCCATAATATAGGGTTTTCTTTTGTGATATACTTACAAAAAGCATATTATATTATTTTTAAGTGTCATTATTATATTATGTATTAACAAATGTTATTTTTGATTTTTTAAAAGTTTATAAAATGGGAATTGTTAAATATTATATTGGTGTATAAAATTAAAATAAAACAAATGGAAGTTTATCGAATCCTTTTTTTCCATGTATGAGTTAAATTACTCGGTGTGAACTTGAAATAAGTACCTACTGTGTCATGTATTAGACACAAGTTAACTTTTAGAATTCAGATAGTGACTTTCTAAAAAGCAAATTTATTAATTTAAGAAGTTACATTAGATTTGTTATTAACGTTTAAAGTTTTAGAACTATTACATTATGGCACCTTTACAAAAGTTATCCTACTATAATGCTGATTTCCTACAAAGATGATTCGGTAGGGATCTCCCTCATGTAACTCTTCCCTCCTGAGAGTTGGTGAAGGTAGATTCTGAGCGGATTCCTTGATGGGCACAGGTTAGGACACCATGTCCTGTAATGAAGTGTGACAATAAGGCCTGATTTGAGGTCTGATGAGACATAAGAGTGAGTTTCAAATCCGGAAGGATGAACAGTTGACCAAAGAATAGAATGTATAGTTAGAAGCCTGGATGTCATGCAGAGACTTTGTCTCGGTTATGCTTGTGAAACCGAGATTTTATTTGTTGTTTGGTGGTGTAAATGAGCTCCTTTGAACTTTTGTTATCAACCAAGTTTTGCACAAATTCCTATTAAAGGTTAAAACATATTATCTCATGATTTCAATAAATACTTTGATCTTGGACCTTAGAATTATTCTTACTTGGGATTGGAGAGACCCAGTGAGGATTAAATTACTTTCCATATCTCCTAAGCCACCATAATGAATCAAGGGGAGGTCGCGGGTTTGATCCATTACCATTATGCTTTGATTATATGATTACACTTCCAACTTATTATTAGACCATACTCGCTTCGGCGGTCCATAAATTTAATAGAATATTTATTAAGAAAATTATTTCTTATTTTATAACTTACCAACATCTATGATTTATTTGTATGTAATACTAAAGGACAATTTTTACATTTTTGGGATGTTTTTAATAATTCTGGAAAGAGCTCATAAGACTTACAAAATGATGTAATGTAATGATGATGATTTTGAGATAAAGGGTTCTTAATTTGAAGGCAGACAATTATTTATACCTTGAACAACGTTCATAATTTTATGAGATTTGAATTTTTTCAAGTAGAACTTTAAAGGGTGTTGCTACAATAGGTCTGCCACGAGATACTGCTATAGGGTCGTTTTCAAATAAATTGGGCATTTCATGTCCCTGGTCCCTGGTTATAGTTGTTAGATTAAAATGATACTTGGTTCAAGTTTGTATATTAGCCTTGGCTACGAGAATCATAACTGAGTTCCTTCTATTTTAAACGAAGGTATTGTTAGAAGTCAGAATATAGCTGTCCCTAACTTTGCTGTGAAAACTACGTACCGAATGAACTGCATATGGTGGGGAGAGAACAAGGGGGTTGGAACTTATGGATGACGTTTTTAGACCCGTTGATGTGCACAATTGTACCTTAAGTTGGCATTTTGTTGTCCTTTCATCAAGAGCGACGCTACATCACGTCAACTACAAAAACCTAGCGCGTATTTTAATTCAATGTCACATACGTTACCACCTTCTTTCTCACTATGAAATTTTATTAATATTAAAATTTAATTGTTGTTAAGTGATAGGTTTTTGGATTCTTATCTTAACGAGTCTAATTATTTTAGCTAATAATGATTTTTCATAGATATATATTTTAAAATAAATGTGATTGTCCCGTACGTTACTTTTTAGAATTTTTTTGGTAACTTAGTATGTGACTTCTTTATAATTTTATTTTCACATGAGTTTCTTGTCACGAATTATCAACATTTTACTAAGAAAAACGTTTGGAAGAAAAATTGGGAATTAATTGTGATACAAATAATTGTTACTCATGTTATACAATCTTTTTTTTAACTTAATATTTTTTCATTGTCATTTCTATTATTTTGCGTAAAATCGTTTCTTTTTGCAATGATTAAAGTGCAATGATTTTTCTTAAAAATATATTTAAGACTTATATAAATACATAATACTTAAAAAAATAAGATTTTTTCATTGGTGTATTTTACATTTTTATTTTCCTAATGCAACTTATTTTCCTATGTCACGTACGTTACTAACATATATGAATTTCTTTTTCTTCTGAAAGTTACTTTTGTTAATAATTTATGCAAGAAAGTATATTGTTTTGTTTAAAATATGATTTTATAACAATTACAGCTCATTACTTTAAAATTATCAGCTTTGAAACTAAAAATATTTGAACTTTTCTAATATTGTAGGTAACGTATGTGACACATGTTGGTAATTTTTTTACATTTTACGAATAAAGTTAAATAAATGAGGGTCTCTTATACGTTAAGTTATTAAATTGCTCATTTAGAACGATTATTACTGCAGGAAAACTGAGGTAAGTATTAAATAGTGCAGTTTTCGATGGTAACGTTTGTGACATAAAAATTGGGACTTAAAATACAAAAATCCGTTAAAAAATCAGGATGCATAGAACTCACGTATAATTGTCTGAAAACATAATTTGGATAGTAAAGGGACCAGGATGTATCAAAAATGTTGAAATTTTCTAACTTTTATTTTTCGGCATTTAGAAAAAGCCAAATGCCCAATTTATTTGAAAACGACCCTTTAATACCAATCAGTTTAGTTATAGCAAGTGTCCGACACACACAGCTCAGAGCTAAGGCGTTAGACAATCACTAATCCCAGAATAGTATAGCCCAGCCCCCAACTCTTGGGTGGCTCGACCTTACTTTTGCTCATTTCTTTTTATTTTAAGACTTGTTTTTAGTAAACGGTTTAGAGTGAATCTAAAGTATGTAAGTATCCACTCAAAAACCCCTAAAAATACTCTGCCAATTAATGTGGCACATAGCTTCCTCACAAAGAAAAGACCAAATTTAGAAAAATACTTAAATATCAAAAAGTTGAAACCACGTGGCACTGTTCCAGTAAATATTTAATAAAGTCGAATTTAAACATTTAAACATTTCTTGAAGAAACAAAGCCTCCAACAGGCACCAAAAGTTAGCGCATCTATAATTTATTTAATAAACGAATATAAAACTGCAACCAAATCGTAGAAACCTCTGTATAAACAGGTTTTTTTTATCCCCCTCCAAACTAAAAATAACAC
>KZ651790.1:78621-98493 GCA_001010745.2 Gerris buenoi
TTCTAGTACGACTTACCGTTTGGCTGCAATAAGCCCTCAAACCAGCTTAAAAATCAAGTCGGCCATTTTTATTTTTTAAGGGTGGAAGGAGGGGGAAAAGTGAACTTTTTATAATTATTTTGGTTCACAATGTAGACGTTGCGCGTCGAATGGCGCAAACCGCAAGTCTCTAGCTCTTCTGGAAGTGGGTAAACATTAATGTCAGTCAGTGAGACATGAGGCTTTGTAGTATAAGACATATTAATTAAGTACGATTTGAAGTGCGCAGAAGGTTGAATTAGGCAGGTGCTATCTGCAGGCTACTTTCGACAAACCATAAAAATTTCATAAAAATCAGATGATTACTTTTAAAGATATGGCTGTAAATAAATGTATGTTTGTGCGCATGTGGAAGATAAACAAATAAGCGCAGAAGGTTGAAACTTATATGGGACCAACAATGGGCTAAGTATAACCTACCACCCAAATTTCATTAAAATTGGACGTGTAGTTTTTAAGCTATGGCGGTTCGCAAAAATTTGTGACAGACAGACATGGAACCAAAAATGTTCCCTTGATGTCTGAAACGGATTTCTGTCTTGGAATTTTTTAAATCGGAGACCTAAAATTTTTTCGTTCTTTAGAACGATCACATAGCTTCCCCTACCTTCGGTAAGCTCGGAAGCAAAATCCCTACTTAATATAATCTACTGGTTTCAACTTCTTACACCTTATTCCCATGTCATAATCAAGGACGGATTGGGGCACCAATAATGGATCGGTCTGACGCACTAGATCAAGGTATGATCAGGAGAGTTTTTCTACTTCAAAAGACAATTAATTTACATTAATAATTTTAAGCCTAAACCACTTTTGTTCTTTTATCGTCATCGATACACATCAAAAAGGAGTATCCATTGATTTAATACCCTATATAGAAAAAAATAAAATAAATAAATAAAAGAGTAAATTTTAATTTAGACTGTTCACAAATTTTTAGTTTGTGTTAACAAATGAATAAGTAAGTTGTAGTGGTTTAAATAAACTAAAAGGCGAAAATTAAATATAAAACTGAAGGATTAACGTATTAATTAAAAATATATTTATTAAAATTATTAAACTAACTACTGGCAAAGTTATCAAATATTATTTACAGTCTATACTCTTCTCCTAATGTCATTTGGGGCTGCAGGGACTTGCACAGATTTTATGGGTTAGTCATCGAGAACGAGAAAGAATGATTCATGCTCAGTGCCGCATGAGAAAACATTTACTTTTGTAAGATACGCGTGAGGATAATGATTGAAGCATATTTTTTAAAATTTAAACCATAGTGGACAACAAAATGAAATATGAATATTTTTTAATACTTAATGGTCATATAACACAGCATTACTTTATTTTTTGTGGCTATACATTACATACACGCCTTCACACTCATTACTTCTAGAGTTCCATCTCCCCCCCCCCCAGAAAATATCGGGGCTATCATATTGTACGTGCCAGGGTGGTAATAGAGGTGGCTCTAAATCTCGGCCTGGTATGGCACCTACAATAAGAAATAACTAAATAGCCTTAAGTACACGGGGCGAGTTTACAAGCTACAAGCCGGCTTTTATACAAGCAGCTCGTAAACTAGCCCAGTGTACTCGATACACTCGCTCCATTAGTTGCTACTAAAAAAGCTCTGGAAAAAGATCCGCCGGCGACTTTACAAGCTACTCGCCAGCTTTTGAGCGAGCTAGCTTGTTAACTAGCCTAGTGTACTCACAGTTGCTTGTTGCTTGTGCACAAGCGGCAAGGTTATATATATAGAAGAAAGTTTTTTCATTTTTCACTTAAAAAAAAAAAAAAACTAAAGAAAAGAAAAATGTTAAAAAGAAGAAGTAAATGTTTTTTTTTTTTTTTTAAAAAAAGCGCCAATGGTTTCTACACGCTTGCTAGTTGGCTACTGAGCGAGTGGGCATTTCGTTGTGGGACGACAACTAGCGCACTCGCCCCGTGTACTTGAGGCTAATCGGGGTGTCGAACATAGCTTGCTTCAGAGATAAGAATAATTTAAGTAATACTATCGGCCTGCTGTTCTGGCGCCAGGACAAAAGGACAAGGCTACAAGAGTAGCCTTGTCTAGTAGAGTTGTAGAGACCAATGTTCTGAACGGAGCTGTGTTCGTTCAGCAGTTTAAGCGAGGATTTTTAAAATTTTAGGTAATTTTACCGTGGTAACAATGGATTTTTGAAATGTTATCGTTATCATATCATCCTTATCATTTGATGATTCAAGTTGGAGTTGATTTGCATTTGCATTGTTGAGTATTTATTTATACCGACTGTTGAATTTGTGTAAAAATGAAGTTCGATTTCTTATTAAGAGATAAATTAATTAAGTTCTTGAATAATAAGAATGTTAAATATGGACTTCCTTTCATAAGTCTTATGATTCTTGGATCATTCGGTCTAAAAGAATTCACTCAGTTAAGGTAGGTGTTTTTATTTTCAAAACTAACTAAGTAATAACGTTAACCTTTCATTTCTATGATGACAAAATAAATAATTTTCATAGTGTGTCGTTTTATTAATGTCGTCTTCTCGTTTTATTAGGTATTCGTATAGTAAGAAGAGTCTTCTCAAACCTGAGGAAGTTGAAAAACATGGTATATCCATGAAAAAACCTGGCGAGGTTACTCTGGAGACAGAGTATGAAAAAGTTGCAAAGGTAATTTTGGTAAATTCGGATTTTACGTGACCTAACCTTGGAGGTTAGGTGATAAAATCCTGTATATTAAATTAATAACCTTAATTTTGTGTACACTTTAATTTTTAATAGCCGCTACGCGGTGCTCCGCTCATTTTCTGAAGAAAAACAACCCACCTGTATATAAACCAGGTAGAGGTCCAACTCATAAAAAATTTCTGGGTCACGTACAATCCGAATTAGCCGGTAATTTTTATCAATGACTAATAAGTAATAACTAGAGTTTTTATGATATTCTTTATTTATGATACGCTTATTTCTTTAAGTCGAGTATTTTCCTCACAATTATAATTTTACTGAAAATCCATTAACTTCCTATTAATTTACTCTATTTTGGTTTTTGGTTGTTAAAGGACAAGGTTGGCTCAGGTTACGTCTATTCATTTGTCCAAGTTCATCAGAGAAAGTGTGTGTCTATCAAAGACTTTAGAGTCACTAACCAGGCCAACCGAGAATTAACATGAGTGTCCAGAAAGATCAACTTAACAAATGACACTTTTAAACATGGACTGTGTCTAGAGTCTAGACTGCCGTTCATAGTGCTTAATTTATATGTTGAAATATTGTTTACTTCCCCGTGAAGTGGTTCTGTGAAATTTCCTTTTGTTATTTTGCTACTTACACACACCAAACCCAGTTTATATTACAAACTTTGACCACACGACACGTTTAAAGCTGTCATGACACAAACCACTATAAATTGCTCATCGACAAGGTTGAGATTGTAGGAAGACATGGCACATCTGTTTGACCTGGTAATTCCTTGGTTAGTGAATGCACCCTAAATATTTGTCATTAAATAACCTGACGTGGTTTAACCTATGTGTAACCTACATTTATCTCAAAAACTTTTTTTTATTAATATTTCCCCACATCTATGTATACATAAAATTCTAATATACTACTGTTTATTCAAGCGGATCCAAGGTGCAAACCTTGTTTAATAATCTATCTCATAGTAATCTATCCTCTAAGCAAGGTGACATAACCACTGAAAGTGAGTACTTTTCTTAGGGGAAGTAGCCTTAGTTCTTCAATCAGCAGGATGGCAAAGCCAAAGATTTTCCACCTTAGGCGTGTTAATGTTGGACAACTGCTAAAAGGATGAGCTAGGGTTTCATACTCTTCCTTGCATAGCCTGCACAATGGGCTTTCAGCTAGGTCAAACAGATGTGCCATGTGTTTCTACAATCTCAAATAAATAAGAGCGTATGGAATGAAGATTGGGTGGGGTCTATCTCATTCTCTTACGCCATTGTATTGGATGGCACAGCACGGATAACCACATTTTATATGGTCACCATGTGCTTAATACTAGAGGTAGGAGACTGATATAAAGCGAACTTTCAATAAAAAATGTCGAAGTTTACTGGACATAAGTATACTTTTTAGGGTAGAAGATTATGTCCGATAAATTACGCCTTGTCGATTTACACAGTCTTAGAGGCGCTGGGCAAAGTTGGGCTTCACATTCTCTATCACGCCAGGGAATCCGATTTTTCATTCCCGAATTAAAGGGTAATCAAAATGGATACTGTCCTTATATGGTTCCAACAAGATGGAGCCACTGCACACACAAGGGTTTGTGGATCACCAGCATCAAATTTTTCTCTGTCGTGTGAATAATATGAATGTGGAAATCATCAAGGACGTCATTTATCGGATATTATCTTTAACACTTAAAAATTTGACTTATGTCCAGTAAACTTCCACATTTTTGCTAGGAAATTTGCTTTATTTCAATCTCCTGGCTCAATTATTAAGCACATGGCAACAATTTAAAATATGGTCATCTGCGCTGTGACACCCTTTACATAGTATTATATTAGACCCTCCAATTTTTTGCAATAATGTAGGGAAATTTGGTCCTTTCATTATTATATTTTTTGTTTGGGAGGGTTTAATATTATTCTCGCGCCCCATTGTATTTAGTATGATATCAAACCCACCTTTTTATTTTTTTAAAAATAAATAAATCCCTTAACCCTTTCAAAGCTCGGGTTAAATTGGCGAGCTCCCTTGAATCATGAGTTGTATTTTCTTCACTCAGTACCTATTATAATTTTTTTTCCTATGTGGGCTTTGGACCTTCATTAGCAAAGTTCATTTATCTAATATAATTACGCATTAGTGATTTATTTAAATCTAATAATTTAGAAGCTATACAAACACTTGATCCCTTAGATTAATTTAAACCCATGAGCTTTTAGAAAACGTAAGAAAAAATATAGTAGTAGTAGTCTAGTACTTCCTACTAGAACCAGTTGTTCCAACCTTGCAATCAATTTGCCCTTTTTACCCCATGGTGGAGAGTTCCAGCTACTTCACACATCATACATTTGTATATAGTACTGCCAAAGCGAGTATGGTGTGGTCATTAGTAAAAGTAAGTTATATAAGGGGGGGGGGGGAGTGCCCCATAGGAGGTATCCCTTGCCCTGCACCGTCTGTGATTCATAGATGCAATTCAGAGTATCATGGCACGGGATCGAACCCACGACCTCGAGTTGCCTCGACTTATTGATAGCTGAGCGAGCGCCTTATGACCCTTGGCCACGCTGGCTCCCAAGAAAAAATATAACTATTACTTAAAATAATCCATTCTATGTTTTACTACCAGGAATGATTCAATAATAAGTATCTAATTTTTGTTCCTCTTTTGTAGCTTGATTTAGAAAACTGGAAGAATATCAGAGGTCCAAGACCATGGGAACCTGAAACGATTGAAGCCAATAAGAATTAACCCAAGTGACATTTAAAGTACTTTTTTACTATAAAATTAACTCTTCTGAACTGTTGTCAATTGAAATTGGAACAATTGACAATAACAACAAATTGACTGTATTGTTCAATTTTTTGAGACAATGTTGAGTTATTTCCTTGAAATTTGTAGAAAAATCAAAACTGTACCAGAAACAATTTTATACATTTTAATAGGCAGAAATCTGATAATCCAAACAATTAAATAATCTGGTCCCAATGAGTTTGGATTCGGGTTTTTTTTTAATTTTTAAGCTCATTGGGAATTTAGCCATAACTAGTTAATTATTTTTATCATCAGCTGTGGTATAACGATTTTCTACAATTTAAGTCTTACAAAATAATTCACAAATTATAACAGAGTTGTGATGTAATTTTTTTTTTTTTTTTTTTTTTAGAGAGATTTATAGATTATTGTTTGTAGTCATAAGCAAGTTACACTGTATTTGTTTTGTTAAATATGTACATTTTGTAAATAAAAACTATATTTATTTATAAGTATTTAAGACTATAATAATTTATCCAGAATCAATAACTTTATTAATAATCTCTAACAATGTTTCAATTTCATTTTTATCTAAACATAAATAAGGCAAAGATAATAAAGTTTTTAAAATATTGTGAGCCAACTTTAAATCAAATTTCATATGATTTGATCCAATTGAATGTCCAGAGTCTAGTTCTACATTAGAATTGGATTCTAAAGATAATATCCTTCTTTTTATGATTAAACGGATGAGGTGAAAGAAATTTGTTAGGTCTAGACCAAAAGTTGCTTTAAGCAAGCGTTGACAGTCTGTATCCCAATCCGATGAATCACGACAATCTGATATTTCTTTTTCTACACATTTTAATTCAGAAAGTAGATTCAACAGCATGTATTCAATGTTGCAAGCATTGACCCAGTTGTGATTCACAGAAATTGTATCATCCTATAAAAAAGAAAGAAAACAAAGAAATTAATTGAGTTATAGTTAATATTTTTAATCTTATTGGAAAAAAAAGTTGTAAATAGATGACTCCTTGATTACATTAAATTTTTTGTTTTTATAACTTCTGATTTCTCATAAATAAAATGTGTCATAAAATAATTTTCAAATAAACCAACACAAAAATTTGCATGATTTTAAGTTACATTTATCTTTGCTTCTTCAATCAACTGATTTTTCAAAAAATGTACTATATTAAGAATTTAAAAATGCAGATTTTTATGACAAAATAAAACCTACACATACTGATGAATGAAATAGGATGAAACTGTACCATCCTAGAAGGAAAGAAAAAATCATAGAATTTAACTGATTTAAAGTTAATATAATCCTCTAGTACTTAGTACCTTCACCTCAATGAGGTACAGGTACTAATTGGATACTTTATAATTATAAGCGTTATTTCTCAGTCTAGTTCTATGTCATTAATGTTGACTTCTCAGTCTTTGTGGAAAAATTGAAAGCTTTAAATTCGGGTCAAGGTATCATTAACGTCAGAGAAAATCATTCTTCTGCACAGCTTAGTTGGTTAAAGCACTGTACTGGAAATACAGAGGCCCGTGGTTCAAATCCCGGCGCTGGAGTCTGTTTTTCTCTTTCAGTTTCCCATAGTTAATAATAATTATAATTTGATTTAAATTAAAATTTAGTACTTAGTACCTTAATAGGAAAAAAATAATTAACTTGTTATTTTTTGGTAGTTAAATCAAAAATTCAAGTAAAGGGGACACATTTGATATACTCCTAGCTATAAAGAGAACATATCATGGTTACAATTTGTAGGCAGTGGTTACCTTGTTCCAAACTTGATGGTACCAACCGGAGGGTACAAAAACTGCATCCCCTGGCCCTTGATGTAAAGAGCAACTCTTAGCCTCAGATAATCTAGGGAACTCTGCTTTGTCTTTATCAGTAGTTACATCATAAGCAAGGTTACCTAACATGTCTGTTAATTTGTCTACTTGATCTGGAGGATAAAACAACCAGGTTTTCTGACCGCATATGTTCACAGACCAGCTAAATGATGAAAATACATCTTTGTGGAGTGGTGTCCTGTAAATAAAATCAAATAAATAATTAAAATAATAATATTAGTGAGTAGTTTGAAGGATATAGGATATATTCTAATTTTAGTAATAAGATTAAAAGAAGGAATCTTACCAAGTGCCTTTAGGTCCCATGTATACAAATCTATAATCATCTTGAAGCTCAGGAAAATTCAAGTAGTATTCATTTAACCAATCTGAAGCAAAATATTCAGGTACCTGGTACCACTCTTCATCAGGATTTTCTCTGAAGAAGTGCCAGTCCTGATAAAATATTTAATTTTTAGTTAGTAAAGGGAATTTGGACAGAAAAGGAACTCTTCTGTCGAACCAAAACTCCACTCTGGATTTTTTACCCAGAGAGGGGAGATGGCTCAAAAGAAGTGACAAATTTCTGATTTATCTAACTGAATTAAATACTAACAATAAGGGCTGTTTTAAGAATCTTTAAAACAGGAAGAATACTGATTATCTTATAATAGCACTTAAATAAGAAAATATTGAATAATAACTGGCAAAATTAATCAAACACAAAATAAACAAGAATGCTTTGTTGTTTCATTTCTTTTAACGAATAATCTTATTTGAGTCAGCAAAATTATACTTTCCATTCCATTATTTTTTCTTACTTTCATGGGCTAGCATTACATCAAGCATCAAGTTTATCAAGTTTAATGGATGAGTTGATCTATTAAACGCTTTTGTCACAGCGATCAAAAATGGTCTATTGTGACAACTAGTTATAGTGGATAATTCTTACTTCTTACTATATCAGTTTTAACATCTGTTTAAGTACACCTACGTTTAAATACACAATTGTACTTTGTAACATCACAGTTGATAGATCAAATATCGAAACATATACCGACTCTGTAAAACATGGATAGTATAAAATTATACAGTTATTTCTACAGTCAACTATAAAAATGAATTGCCTAAAAGTTTTTGTTCCGTATTTTACACACACAAAAAAAAAAAAAAAACCTGTTTACAATACCACCATGTACAGTATATACTGTACCCTTTTATCAGGTGTATCATTTAAAGTCTAAAAAAAAATGTTAAATATTTTACAAGTGATTGACTTTCAAGTAGAGGCAAGGCATGGTCTCCTTGTAACCCGAAGTTCTGTATTCCTGCCAATAACTAATATATTCCGAAAGTTGCATAGATCCTTTTTGATGAGAATTATAGTACTTTTCTTTACAGTTGGCAGTTGGAATTTTTTGATTTCCTACAAAAAATAATAATAATTAAAATTTAAATAAGTGCATTAACTAATTAATTTTTAAAAATAAGTTAACATTAGAACTAGGGTTTAATTAAATGCGACAATGCACATGTATACGTTAAATATATTCACAATATAACATCATTAACACGTTCACGGCGGACCACGTTCCCGGAACGTGGTGCTGGTCAGGTCAATGGGGCGGACCACATTCCTGGAACGTGCTCTCCCTACACTTCTACCTTATTTCTAATTCCTAGCCTCACGGCTCAGATTCTTTTAACTAGGTAGCCCTCTAGAGCAGTGTTTCTCAACCGCCGGCGTGGAAAATTTTGACCGGTCTGCGGAAAAGTTTGGGCATTTAGGGAAAATAATAATTAAATATTAAACTTAAGAAAATGAAACAAAAGAGTTCAATATTCTTTCTCTCTACAAATTATCAAGAAATATTAATTCTTATAACACGAGATTATAAACAATGGAATTACTATACATTGAATTAATGGACTTAAAGTAAGAAGGGTGTAACTACAAATTTACTACGAATTTATCATCTATTTGTATAGGTGTTGGTTGTAATATAGTTGAAACACCGACAATTTCTTCTTATTTCATCTTTACTAAAATATTACGAAATTTTTAATAAAATAAATAAATAAATAAATAAGTTAATGAAAAAAGAGTCAGTATCCCGTTTGATTTCATCTAGTGCGGATATTATTTGTTGTGTTAATACCGTCATGAGTGTAATTGCACAGTAATATTTCTTTATGTATATGAATTGTTCATGTTCATTAAAATTTAGTATGACAATTTCGTATGTCTCGCGAAGATTGATTGTTTTTCTATTAACATTAACAACCATTGGATTGCTCCTTTTTTACTGTAGTATTTTGGAAAATTATCTTGTTCCTCAGAGAACAAATCATCCTTTGCAGAGTAGTTGGGTGATAAAGAATAAATAGCAAAGTTAGCTTATTTAGCGGAAATATTTACTATTTTAATTTATTTGAATTCAACTCTTCAAGGAAATATATTCACTTCTTAAACTGTAGTTTTGAACCCTATATATTCACTTTCTGGAATAAAATGGATGCGTTATAAAAAAAAAGTTGTGCTATGGGAGCAAAGTGCTATTAAGTATGAATTTAAAATATTTCGGTTTAGGTCCGGTAATATTTTAAGAATTTGTAAGAACACTTTTAAATTCACTTTCAGCTTTCACCAATACTATCCAGAGTTCAGAGAATGAAGACCCAAGAAATATAAACCTATAAGTAACCAACCCTTTTATAACCTTCGATGATATTAATGCATAACTATCCTCTGACGAAAGATATATTTTTTAAAGATTGTTTATGTAAGCCGAAAAAAGTCGTAGATAAAATTTGTATGATCGAAATTCAATTACAATTTTCAGCTATAAAACGAAGTACTGGGAGGTCATATCTGGCATTCACATTGATTTTTGTCAACCGGTCCGCAGAATTAATCTTTTTTTACCGGTCCGCGTGCAAAAAAGGTTGAGAACCACTGCTCTAAAGCAGGGGTTCCCAAACTTTTTTGGTGGCGTACCACTAAATATGTCTTGACTTTTTCATGTACCACTGATGTTTATACAGGATCAACCAGGGCGTTTTTACGGAAGAAAGCGATTTACCCCGGAAAAATTTTGAGTTTAAAGATTTAAAAACGTAGGGCTATTCATCAATACAAAAATCGGTCCGAGATAACACAGGCAAACTTTCTCATAATATAAGAGTTTATAATTACTTAGCCCACTGCTTTCCATTTATAATTTTTCATAAGTTCATTTAATAATTATTGAACATTTCATCATAATGTATCATAAAAATGACTTCTCTTGGGTGGGGAATTGAACCTGGGCTCTCTCTGTCTGCTTTTTAAGCTCTTTTCTCAGGATCTAGATTTATCGTTAGATTCGTATTTAAATAGACTACATATTAGATTTTTTTTTAAAATAAAAATTGTCGGAATTGTTTTCGAGAGATAATTTTTTTCACGTTTTGTCAGAGTTTTCAGGGGGCTGCTCCCCCAAATTTGGAGCTGCAATTAAATTATCGATTTCGCCTCGGGTTATGATTTTTCTGAACATTTATGCCAAATTTCATCAAAATCGGTCCAGTAGCTTAGGCTCGAGGTGTCTTCACAGACGACAGACAGACGTAGCTTTCGTTTCCAAAGGTAACGAAAGCTATGTGATCGTTCTGAAGAACGAAAGCAATGTGGTTAGGGAGGTTATAATGGGATAGATGTGTTTGCAACAATTGGCTCAAACTAACAATGTCTGGTTTGATGGGGCTGAGTTTTAAACGCAAATCATCCTCAATGCAGGACAGTCTGTTTCTATATACTTGCTCTTAAGGTATATTAGGGATGAATTCACTCCTAACAACCGCAAATATTTATGTGGCACGTACCACTGGATACGATCCCACGTACCACTTGTGGTACGCGTACCACAGTTTGGGAACCACTGCTCTAGAGCACATCTCTATGGTTCTACCCCACTTTTCCGCTCTCGCCTAGCATTTTCCGTTCTTTAATTATTGATACCTATATATCTATATATAACTCACAGCCACCGCTCTCAGTCATACAATTAGTCGCTCACCATGAACGTGTTAAGTAACATGTAGGTTATATAATGTTGGAGTAATCCATGAAATATGTCGAATTTTGCCAAGCCACTTATCAATATTGCAATACCACACATTAATCAATTTCATTGTTAATATTTATCCCACTGTTTATGGTTGATTGAACATTTTTATACACAAAAACATTTCTTTGAAATTTCAAAGAGGAAGTTGAAAATATAAAATTAATAATACCCTCTTATATACGAAAAACCTCTAAAAAAAAATTTTGAAAAAAAAGGTTTGTCTCATTGAATAGGTGATTAGCTAACACTATCCAACGAACTTAGCCTAAACATTAATGAAAGAAACGTCGGACATGTAAACGTTACTGACAGATAGGATGCTTATTTTGATGAATGCAAGAAGCTCGCTTCAATTAAATTTTGTCTTCAATATTAACCACACTCAATCCATTAGAATGGCACTTCATTTACAAGGTGGCCCCCCCATAGGTGGATAACCGAGTAAATAAGTACCAGTAGTTGTTCTTATCTAATTCTAGAAAAATCTAAAACTAGGGTGGGGAGCCAATGGGAGCTAGAGATTAAAGTCTAGAAGGTCTCTTCATTTTCCCATGCTGTCCAAAAATCAATTCTAATTGTAAGACTAGTACAGGTTCTAGTCTTTTTACATCAAAGAGTTATTGTCATGTCTTTATTTATTGATGCAATTGCTGTCAAATAATGTGTGATGTACATTTGACACTAATATAAATTGATAATAGGGTTTAAAAGCTGAACAATAAAGCTAAAAAAATGTCTATAAAGTTGTGGCTTCATACAATAATATTTAGTAAAATGGTTATAGTGTTCAAACCTGTTAGTACTAAAATACATAATATCAATAAAGCAATAATAACAAAACAAGAAAAAGTATTTAGAGCGGAGAAAAATAGGAAATTTACCTTGATATCTCAGGTTAGTAGTAAGTATATGTTCCTCTTATGTCATTCTTAAATCTTTTACTCTTAAAGCCCTTATGAGCATGCATTCTCCCCTTTTCACTTAAATTTGTACAGGAAAACAGAACTGGATCTGTAAGACTCAGCATGATCTTGGTACATCAATCAAAGTGAGCATAATCGGTTTATACTCAGTGTGGATAAGGGTAGACAGTAGACAACTCAGGTCAGGCCAAACAAAGCCAACTATTCCCTCTCCTTTCTAATATATGTATAATATTTATTTGTATTATTAAGGGATTTTTCTTAGTGTTAATGTTACCCGAGGTCCGAAAATGGCAGCTCATTGCTCATACGGGGTGTGGTGGTGCTGAATGGCAACGTATGCTCATTGGAGGCGAATGCTCAAGTGAATACGTGATTTAAGAGATTGGTAAATTCGATTGTACCTTGGAGGTTAGGTGATAAAATCCTGTATGTTAAATTAAAAACCTTAATTTTGTGTAGACTTGAATTTTTAATAGCACCGCTATGCGGTGCTCCGCTCATTTTCTGAAGAAAAACAACCCTCCTGTATATAAACCAGGTAGAGGTCCAACTCGAAAAAAAATTCTGGGTCACGTACAATCCGAATTAGCCAAGAGATTAATTCTCATTGTGTCATAAATATTTATACAATACAAATTTAAAAAATCTTTAAGTTATAAACTATTTGCTTAAAAATAATATCTTACCGAATTTAGAAGTCATTGATGCAAAATTTGGTACACCATCCTTCACCCATTCATCCTGACATTTCCATTGTCTTGTTACATCTCTTATAACACAAGGCTTGTTAGCCAACAAGAACCTAGAATAGAAGTCAGAGTAACTTAGGTCACCGTAATTTATAGATTCAAAGATATTCTCTTTTGATGTTTGTTCGTTAAAATCTAACAACGAAGAGTTCAGTTCAACTAAGACCATAGTGGACAAGAGTGAAAATGCAAGATAGGGTTGTAACAAAAATAATACAATATTGAAAAATTATTATATGTATAAGAAAAAATTATTATCTCTAAACTAAAAACTTCAGGTGACACAAAATTGAAATTGGCGGTCCCAAAAGAGAAGTTTTCATTTTCAACATAAGTGCTGAAAAAACGAACAAGCGAAAATTATTGATAACGAATCTTCATGATAAATGATAATAGTGATAAGAAGATAAACAAACAGAATATCTTAAAAAATAATTATTTAGATCATAGTAATTATGTTTTAATTTTAAATGTTTAAAATTTTTTAAACCTGGCTGATGGGCAAGAATTTGATTTAGAAGAGCCAAGTGAAGAAGATTGCTGTCATAATGGTTGCACTCCGTGTGTTTTCGATATTTACAGACAGATTTTATCCAAGAAAATCAAGGCTCAAATCGGAATCCGATCAGATCTACTCTCTCTGACGAAATTCAAGCCTTTTGCCCTTCTTAAAGTCGAAGAAATAAATGATTACATCAGGAAATATAAATTTCAAGCTTACTTAACAAAAGGAGAAAAATGCAATGGTAAATTACCTTATAGATCAGGTCAGCATCTTGTTCTTATTAATAAAATAGTTTCAAATGATAACAAAATTACTAGTAATAAAGTTGAGGAAGGTTTAAAATCAAAAGAGTACTCTATAGTTACAAATCCATCTGATGAGAATGAATGTTGCTTTGAAGTCATCATCAAGCTTTATAAGGAAGGTGTGATGTCAAATTTCTTACGGCAACTTCAAATAGGATCTTTAACTCTTTGGAGAGGACCATATGGTGAATTTCACTATCAGCGGAATACACGTGAAAATATACTTATGATTGCTATGGGAACAGGTGTTGCACCGTTATTTTCAATAGCTCGAGACATAATTCAAAATTACGATGACAATACAATTATCCACCTTCTTTATTCAGTTCGTTTTGAATCTGATATAATTTTAAGAGATGAGCTCAATCAACTCCTTGCATATTGGAATTTCAAATGTACTTATTTTATATCAAAAGTAAATGGAAGTGTAGGATTAAGATCTTTAGAACGGTGTGTTGCAAGTCGACTCACACCTGATTTACTTCTGGAGGAAACTAATAAACTAAAGTCTAATTCTTTATTTTTAATAAGTGGCTCAGATAATTTTTCTAAGGATATTAAAATGTTACTTGTTAAACAATTTCTTGTTAATGATGATAATATATATATATTTTGACGTGTTACTTATTTTTCTTTCTGCCCAAATGGAGATTCTAGACATATTTTTCTCGCTTTGAAGACCTGTTATGACGAAAATCCTTAACTATTAAAAACTTATTTGGAAGAGAAGTATCCCTGCTGCTTTGTTATATAATATGCTTTAAACCTTTTTACAAATTCTGGAATATAGATGTTATTGTAATAACACTTATTTTATTTTAATTTTTCATTTCACATCTCAATCCAACTTATCAATTTATTATTTAGAGTCTCGTATCTCTGAGAGTCATACTCACACACTGTTACCATACCAAAGTAATAATAAATAAATACCCTAAAATATAATAGTAATGATCAGTATTATTTAAGTGTTGACAGTGATTTTAACGTGAAGGAAATCATGACACATTGACCACCTCTTTCAAATATAGTAAGGAAAATTGTCACTCCTTACATTTATTTTAATACTCGTTGTGAAATTGAATGTAAAAATAAAATAGTACACAAATTTCAATCCTCTTTTGTACCTAACATACACGGCCAAAGAAAAATAAAAGGCAAATGAAATAAAAAGATCCTTGGTGGTTTTAAATTAATAGTGTATATAGACAATTAGGATTATGTAAATATAATGAGTAATGTCTTGCCTATAGCTGTTTGTTTTAGAGTTACTAGAAAAAAACAAGTAAGGCACGCTTCACGTAAGTACTTGAGGCGATAATCGCCAGTTTCTGTATGATTAAGTTAAAATATTAAGTGTAATAGTTGCATATTCTTTTTCTACACTTCAAGACCTTTAAATTGATGTATAACATGTCATGGTAGCTGTTTGCGCCGCTAAAAAAACGTCCGTTTATAAATACAATTGATAAGGTATTCGATATAAATTTCGTTTCGCCAACGATATATCGATTCCCTAGGACAAGGAGAAGGGAGTATCGATATATCACATCAATAAATCAGTCAGTTCAGTTTGCAGCTCCTAGGCAAGAAGCTCTATCTTCGCCTGGTTCCCGCTCCCGCTTCATCATCGGACGCTCGCCGTACACCTAGGGCATACCCCGATAAGTATAATTTTATTTTACATTTTAGTTAGGTACACTTACACACACACACACACACATTCAGATAGGTTTGTTTGTCCCGCTTTCACAGGTACATGGTTAGGTCACTACACATTCTTGTGCATACGCTATTACGCCCGGGTGTCGGTCTTCGACATCCGTCATCAGCTAGATAGGTACCTTTTTCTTTGTCACCTAATGTACTAATCCAGCGCCTCACCCGTTTTATTTTCCATATCCGTCAAGCTACAGTCCAATCGCTCTATTCAGTCGCCGTTTCGTTAGCCACGGGCTTAGGCCCTAACAGTAGCTAAAAACTTTTTTTTGATCACCCGCCATATTGGCAGGGCGGCCATCTTGGAAATATTAGGGGTAAAAACACCAAATGCCGGGAGGGTTGTCTAAAATGCCGAGATGTACCTGTGTGCCAAATTTCATGTTTTTAGCTATAGCAGTTTATGAGTTGAAACAAGCCAACGGACGGACAGACAGACAGTCAGAGCCGTTATATAAGGTTTCTTTTTGTACTTTGTACAGAAACCTAAAATGCAAAACAAACCTTATTTTACTTTCTCGTATAAAGAGAAAGTATTGTGATAAAAATTTGATTTTGAGATTTTGATGGATTTGTATGTTTTACAACGTTTACGTTTTGCAACTTGTAAAAGTCCTGATTCCAAAAAGGTGTCGTTATTTTTTAATAAATGTCTATCTGTGCAGACGCACGGACCCTAATCTACTGTGCCAATTTTGACAAAATTTGGCATTAATATTCAGAAAAATCAGCTAATTCTTATTTTATGTGTCAGAAAAATTTCCTTTTGGGAAGGATGGTTAGAGGTGATTCTAAATCTTGGCCTGACACACTGAGTTTACAATTTTTCAAAAAATCATACTCCGAAGCAAAATCTAGAATTTATTTTTGACTCAAAATTTTGGGGGCGCCAACCCAAAAAATTGGGTAAAGTTATTTCTCGAAAACGGTTCCGACTATTTTGATTAAAAAAAAAAAAATCTATAATGAAGTCCATTTAAATACAAATCTAACAATTAGACGCCACCCGGGGAAAATCTAGTTTCCGAGATATTAATGAAAATAAATCTGATTTCATTGAAAAAAACAAAAAGTAAACTACCACCTGTTAAACGCTAAAAAAAAAAAAAAAATTAAATTAGATATTATGGAATTTAAATACAGATTCAACAATATGAAAAAGTTTGTCTGAGTTGTCTCAGACCGATTAATTTCATGTATTTTGGCTCATAACTCAAATTTCAGAAAAAAAATATGTGTGAGGCTCCCACGCATTAGAAGTGAAACTTAAGTTCTAGAATGCATTGTTCTCTTTCATTTTTTGACGAATTTATAAATTCACGAATAAGAAATGGTTATGGGAAATTTAATTGAAAAAAAAATATGAGTGAGGCTCTCACGCATTAGAAGTGAAACTTGAGTTCTAGAATGCATTGCCCTCTTTAATTTTTTGACGAATTTATTATTTCAAGATTGACAAAAATGGTTGTGGGAAATTTAATTGAAAAAAAAAAACAATGTTTATATATGTGTATATAAAGCCGTGTCCACACTAGCCGTTGGCAATGCCGCTGGCAAAGCCTATGGCTGTACCTCTGACCACATTAGTGTTGGCATTGGCATTCGATCATTTCGAAAATGTTCACCGAGGAAGCTGCAAGATGCCGTTGGCACGTCCACACTAGTTTTGTCTAGCGGCTTTCTTTGATGGAGACCGACACTCGAGCGATTCCTGTTGGCATGCCGCGCGGCATAGTTTTGCCGACGGCATTGCCAACAGCATAGTGTGGACGCGGCTACATTTATACCATATTATCATTTATACCAGTGGTTCTTAACCTTTTGGTAACCACGGCCCCCTTAAAATCTCCAAATATAATGTATATAGTACCTAAATACCTTTCGCGGCCCCCCTCGAAATGATTTGTTATTGCTGCGATAAGGCAACCACATTTATTCCAACAAAAATTACTATAAGGCAACCACATTTTATTTCAATAAAAATAAATATTTGTTTTGATTTGAGGTCTTTAAATAGATATAATAACTCATTTAAATTAATTTAAATAGTTTTTATTTTTTTCTTGTAAGTATACAATTAAGCCCTTTGCCATAAACCCAAACAATAATCTAATTATACTACATCTAATATTACGGTTATATACCAATTTTGTGTATCCTCTAATCGGTAATGTAATTGGAGCAGTGGATAGCGCGTTTGACTCATATTCCGGAGGTCAGTGGTTCGCATCTCACCTGAGTGAAAGATTTTTTACAGATAAATATTTCACCAGGATTAGTCTCGGAACACATCTTCCGTTTCATTTCTTCCGTCACACAAATTTCATTACAATTGATCTGTAAAAATGTTGGAATCTTGGAAGAGTCTCGAATCACAAACTTTGTTACATGAGGTCCCTTTAAGAAAAAATTCACTCTACCGCCGCCAAAGAAGTTTCACTTCAAAAAAGATATTGTTACGCTAAGGCAACCACATTTATTCCAATAAAAATCAATGTTTATTTTGATTTGTTGGTCTTTAAATAGATATAATACAACTAATCTGTAAAAATGTTACACTTGGACAAGTCTCGAATCGCAAGTCTCAAACTTCGATTTCATTTATATGAAAAAATTCACTCTACGCCGCCAAAGAAGTTTCACTTCAAAAATCTTTTTTTCTGAAAATCTTTTATCTGAATTAATAAAGAAATATTTTGTCAAATATATTCTTTTTTCCGTCTTCACCTAAAATAAATAATGCATACTTCATCTTGTTAATTTTATTTTATGTTTTTAATTATTTAAATTAAAAATTGACTGTTACTTTTTCCTTTGAAGGTGGCTCGTCTGATAACTGATAAGAATTAATAATAATATTAAGAATCAGCTGTTTCCGTCATAACATAACAAACAAATTACAAAATGTAGCGTAGTGTTTGTTCTTGTTCCTTTTATTGTTTCTTTTCATAAAATTCCTTCTTTAGCTTGTTTCTTTTTTTTTAATATTCATTGACCTGAGAGATTAGAGGTGCTTAATGTTTCATTATCTTTGTTTGCTTTATGATTTCAAGAAGTCGGCGGTTATTATCTTCCATTTTTGAATTAATTGAATCATGCAAATTTCTTATCTTTACACGTCGGGCCCCTTATTAATTCACTTTCATTCATTTTAAGAAAATTTTTAGTGCCTTTGGAAACGACTAAACGACCTCTAAAAAGAATGAAAGCTGTCAATTTTAATCACACTCAATTCTCTGAAAGTGAGTATTGTTATTGTGTATTATTTTAATGTTGATTTGTCAATTGTTTTGGAATCTAGCAATTGCCTGAAATAAAAGTAGTAGTACTAGTACTACCACATTTTTATATTTTGAGTATAAAGTGTTTTGTGAATATTCTATTAACTTGTTGCCCGTTTTATACATTTTTACTGATAATATTGTAAAATTTTATCTAAGAAAATCTTAAATGCAATATTTCTGTACAATGTGGTTGAATAGCGATTTTACAAAAACGATATTTTGTTATAAATTTCTCTCAATATTTAACTACCAAAAATTTTGCTTTTTAAAGTATATTATGGGAAAAACCTTCATAAGACACCTGGCAGTGCCGGGAACTGCCAGGTGGCATGGAATTTTTACCGTACTAACTATAAGCGCTAATTTACTATTCACAGCCTGGTGCTGAAGATATGATGTATTAAGGTGCGAATTCTCTGCTGCGTGACTTCCCGGAAGTTGACGCTCGACGTGACTTTTATTCACATGCCCCGAATCAAACCTGACGCAGGCCAGTCAAAACGTAGGTAAAATGGCAGGAGCCGTCTTCTCTGGTGCGTTCCGACCGCCCGACGGTCGTGCGGTGCAGAAGTCACGTCCTCCGATCAGTTGTGGTTTGATTTCCAGCGGTCGGGACGTCCGACGTTACTTTTATACTTTCTTATATACTACATTTATATGAGAAAGTATTGTGATAGGGCCACAAAAATAACATACATATAACAGAAAGAAGGCTCAAAGCACGTGCTCCAATTAATTGTATTACATTTTTTATTTATTTATATCTATACACGCATTTACTAATTAATTTTTATTTATACTACTACATTTGCAAAACGCTGTTGTAGTAGTAAAGGTATTTTATTATATTCTTTAAATGTAAAGGTATTTCGATTTTATTTGTGTAGAATTATTGATAATCTAAAATTTAGGACGATTGAGGCTTTTACTGCAAAAAAA
>KZ651790.1:127795-147382 GCA_001010745.2 Gerris buenoi
AATAAATAAAATAAATAAATTAAATAGGAAAAAATTACTATAAAATCAAGTGCAATTAAATAGGATTTTAATTTGAAGATTCACTCCCAGGCAGCGCTAGTTACCAAATTCTAATTTGCTTACATTACATACCATCATTTTAAACAAATAATAATACTAATTATTAAAATAATAAAAAACAAAACCGTGAAACTAATAAACAAATTGTTTTTACATACTAATATTGATTAAATTATGTAATTTATTACATTTATTAATTAATATAATTATTTTAAACTAATAATAGTCTCGATGAAAAATTGATCTAAATTATATATAAGTATATTTCAATAAAAATAATCATTATGTTTTAACATCACTAGTCAAACACAATTTTATATATTTTTTTAAATTGTTAATTTTTATAATGTATTGGATGTAGTTTGTTGTCTGTTTGTGACGTAAGATAATGTTAACTATTATTACTTAAATTTAAATTGAACATTTTAAGACCCTCTCTCATGGAGATAGAATATCAAATTCACCTCGATTATGTAAGTAATTTTAAATACAAAAAAAAAAATCTGATCTAATATTGTTAATCTGATTTTAATCTAAATTGAGTGTACTATAATTTAAGTTTAATTGTTACAAGAAAAACTTGATTTAATTGTTAAATTATCTTAATATGATTTTAGAAATAAAGAACTAATGACTGAAGATGACCCTAAAAAAAGGGTTGAAACGTCTCATATAAGAAAAATGGAATAAAATTGTTTTTTATTACACCTAAAAGAAATCCATTCAACAAGAAAAAATTTTTTTTAATGTTTTTAGTTCTCGAGTGAAAAAAAAAATATTGATAATTAATTTTGATACAAAAAATTAAAAAACCCCTTAGTTTAGTTTTAAAAACTGTATGTCAAACATAAACATGGTTTACAAGAAGATCTCTCGTTAAAGTAAAAAAAAAGTCTTAGTTTTTAAGGTTTCGTAGATCATCCTCGAAACACTTCTGTTTCGTAGATCATCCTCGAAACACTTTTGCTCAGAGGTTGATGTGTCTGTCTGTGCGTTGTACTTGGGTTCATATTCCTCGAACTGTTCAAGCTAGAGATATGAAATTTAAAATACTGGCATACCTTTTTGATCCACACATCAGAAAAATATAGTGAAGTTAAACATTTAATATGCACAATGCGCAAAGCACAAAATGTTTAATTTTCGTGATGGGTATTAAATGAAAGCTACTTAGAGTAGATTACAATGATATATAACCTCTTTAGGACTATTGTGCTTTTTACTTTCATATTGGGCAGGATGGGGAAATACTAAAATGTTACTTCAGCATATAATAGCATATATGCCTAATAATCTACGAAACCCTAAAAAGTACTCGGATGATGCAAGTACTTCCCAGTGATTTATATTTTTCAAAAGCTTACTCATGCAGTCGCAGAAAAATTCATAAATCATTCTTTAATAACACTTTTTATTTAACATACATTATCATATAAAATAAAACAGTGTCTCTTTTAACTTGAAAAAAATAAATAGATAATTGGGCATAATCAGTGCTCAAGCCAATACAACTTGGTTAAGACTGCAAGCGTTATCAATTAAACTAAGCATTCATACAATTAAAACAAACCAATAAATCTAGTAACATCAATAAATTATCAGACAGAAAGTAATTATCACACTAATAAAAAGTAAAACAAGATATTAATAAAATAAGAGTTCATTAGATAAAACGAATAAATGCTTAAGTACCAGAGTAAGAAGAAGTTGTGTGTAGGATAGATTTTCAGTATCTGACAAAAAGCCTGGGCGAGATATCACAGCCTGCAAGACAATAGATAAGCCCCTGCCCTCACATCTTGTTAAGGGCAGCATCCGGATTTTCCTGAACATTTTATAATAATTTATTCTATCCCTTTAAAATTATTCATTAGTCTCTTCCTCATTTCTGTTTGTGTTAAGTTTGTTTTTACCTTAATATTATTACAAGATTTTATCATTATTACTTTATTTGGCTACACAATAATTTAGTTTATTTGATAAACTTGTAATAATTGTATTGCTTGTCAGCTTTTTATTTTTTTATTATATGGAAACAATTTCATTTAAACAATTTCATTGGAAACAAGGCCATTTAAAGTCTATTAAAAATAATCCATGGGGCAAGAGGCAAGAGCCTGTTGAGGGCTTATACATGTAACTATGCATCAAGGATAACAAAGAGTTAGGGTATCACTTTATCTGCTGCATAAAATTGTCATATAACTGGATATCGACCAGTAACCTCCATTTTCAAAGCAAATATGACAGCAATGAGCACCAGGTACTTCCTATTTAATGTCTATATAATGTACATTTTTTAGTGAAGAGACACTGTTTTAATTTTATTTATTTATTTTTTTCAATTACATATTATTTGCTCACTACTTAAACAATTATTTTTTTTTTAAAAAAAAAACACAATTTTTTATACTAATTTAAAGCAATAGAATAATAATTATTGAACTACTAAAGTTACCATTTTAAAAGTTAAAAAAGAAGACGTAAGTCTTACATGATCTTATTCAGAGTAATTTATAATATGAAAAAATGAATATTTATTGATAATTACCTTGAGCTCGGTTCTTAGAGAGAGCGAATAGCACTTTCTTCTCACTAGCTGGTGTTTTCATTTTCTAAAACAGAATAAGCATAATTATAGAAGTATTCTATTTTTTAAATTCCTAATATTAAATAGGTGAGTAGATGAAGGGGTCATATCACATTTGTGTTAATAAAATTAATAACAACAACAAAACTACTAAGTTGATAAAATAGCTAATCCTTGTTACAGCAAGTTCAAAAAATAGGGAATATTATTGATTAGTAAAAATTAGTTAAAAATGTCACTAACGCTTAAATTAATATTAAAATGTTAAATAATTTCACACAACTCCATCCTCTATGGAACTATTTAATTATTAAAAATGACTTAAGGCTGTCCCTGTACACTTCACAGTCGCCAGATAAGCCAAATAGTGCATTTGCGCTATAAGGCATCTGCATCAGCTTGCCGTATAGTGCATCTGCACTAAACGGCAAGCTGTAAGGTATCATATCACTACTAATTCAAGTACTGTAAGTGTAAGGTATCCTTACTACTGTAAGTTATTCACCGCTGTAATTCAAACTTCCCACATAAGTAAACCAGACATGTGACATACACATTACATGTTTTGCTTCAGGATTGACCAAAAACGTATGCAATGTTAGAAAAGACATGGTAGATTGGTCCATAGGTCTAATAAAATATTATAATTTGCTGTCTATGTAAACAATTCTTTACCTCAAAAGGTTAACTATTTGAAGACAAATTGTAGCAACATGATGAGCTATTTTCTACTTACTAAAACAGGGGGGTGGCATTCGTTGAAAAATCCCGTGTCACATCATGACGTCACAAAACTTGGAAAATAGTTTGTGCAACGGCTCATAGAATGCGCTGCTCTCAATAATTTCAAGAAAAAGAAGGACAAAAGAAAAATGACAGCGGTTTATTTTGGTCTTATATAATTAAAAGGATTGTTGACGGTTTTATTGTACTAAATTTTTCAGTACTTAAAGAATTGTGTGAATAATTTTCGAAGCCTAATTATAATCTGACCAAAAACCACTTGTGTGGTAAAAAAAACACCCCGCCAAGTCTGTGGTCCAAAAAAGTTGTGAAATCAACTTTCTGTCCCGCCAAGTGATGTTGGCACTTTCTCCTGACCCATCACTAACAGCATAAATACTTTTCAGCTTCTTCTCCTTGCCGGTGTGCCTTGCCATTTCCTGAAACTGGAATTTTTATATTCTTCAAACACCAATACAATTTCTTGTTTCACCTTCACATTTGCCACATGAGGTTTGTGTGGAAAGATAGTTGTTCACCTCATAGTCTTAGTTCTAGACAACTAGAACTAACAATATGCAGGCACATATTAGAGAGGAAAGCCTTTTAAAGTGTTGTTAAAGGCTCTTCTCGATGCCACAATGATCATTGCTGTAAATCTTTCCCATTATCTCAAAAAGCAAATAAAAAAGAAATAAGTAATATACAAATTATTAAGCTTTCAAGGAATGACCCCATGCAACTACTACTTTCTTTGCAGAGGATGCCTGGATTACAACCAGTTAACATTGGGTAGTACTGCAGGCACACCGCCAAGGAGAAGAAGCTGAAAAGTATTTATGTTGTTAGTGAAGGGTCAGGAGAAAGTGCCAACATCACTTGGCGGGACAGAAAGTTGATTTCACAACTTTTTTGGACCACAGACTTGGCGGGGTGTTTTTTTTTACCACACAACTGGTTTTTGGTCAGATTTCATGACTTTTTGTACAGTTAACGGTTCCTATGAATGATTCTCTAAATCTAAACTGTTTAGAGCCCACCTTACTGTAGGTGGATCAATGTTAAATGACTGCTCGCTAGCTTGGTTTCTCGCTCCGCGTTCAGTGTTGGAATGAGCTATCTCAATTTTTTTGATCTATGAATGCACTAGGACTCTAGACGAATCCAAAAAGCCCTCATTCAATAAAATCGGTTTAGTAGTTTAGGCTGTAGGCCCGTCAACATAAAATGGAGGAAGAATAAGAAGAAGTCATCAAAACTACCATTTTCAAACCTATTTTCCTCTACTTCTACTTGGCCGATTTTGACCATTTTTTTTTTATTTTTGATCTACATGACACGGCCTTCAAAGATATTAAATTATTATTTAGGTAGCTTGTACGTATTTCACGCTGCAGACCCTCAAAAACCCTAGTTTGTCACCTACAGTATATATACACTGGCAGCTTTTGTGAAATTTTGACTTTTTGACTTGGCGGGGCGGAACGCTGCTGCGTTCCTAAATATATACACTGGCAGCTTTTGTGAAATTTTGACTTTTAGACTTGGCAGGGCGGAACGCAGCTGCGTTCCTAAATTTGTTGTTTTCTTTAAATTCACCGACATCAATTTCCTTTTACTATGGTCAAAAGATTCAGAAAATGCTGTGTTCCAGGCTGCTATAACATCAATAATAAAATAAAAAGGTTGTGACAAAAAAGTATATTAGGTTTGTTCTTTATGTTCTCATTTCATAAATACTATGCTTAGTTTATTACAAGTTGTTACTTTAAATTACTTTATATGAACATTTTGTTACTAAATAAAATGTTTAAAAAAAAAGATGTGATAAAATACAAATTAAAGTGACACTTGTAATAACTAAGCATAGTATTTATAAAATGAGAATTTTCGGGGATGACTACTAGCGACACATAGTAGAGGCATAGAGGAACTAAATGCGCTATTTTCATCCCCACTCCTTTTTTAGATGATGCAACGAACAACAGATAGCGCTGATGTCACTTTTCATGAAGGGACAAGAAATCGCGCCAAATGTCAACTCTATTTTAAGTCTATTCTCTATGTCACTAAAATATGGAAAATTGAGTATTTACTCTTCAAAATATATAATTGATTCTCTAATTATATAGCAACAAAGAAGTTACAATACTTTACCGCAATTAGCTGCCAGCATAATGCTGTTCATACCACTAAAAATTTATTTGGACTTTTTACCTCTGAACTACAGAACTATATGAATAAATTAAGATGATCACATAGGAATACCATTGTGTATACACTCTTCATAGTTCATCTTATTGCTTTGTTTTATTGGTTACAGTTTCCAATCATTTTGGAGAGGGGAAAATGTTAAATTTAATAGAGAGAACTATACAAACCTTTATAGCTTGTTTTCCTGACAATTTACTACCAGATGGCGTGGTTAGTTTATTAGCAGCTAAGTTAATGACTACATCCCCTTTGCCTGGCTTTAAACGACTTTTGTTAGACATTACTTCAGAAGTTGGTGTACTACAATCATCTTCCATAGTCTGAAATGAAAAGATAAAAAATCAGTTGACAGGGAAATTAGTCTAATTAACTAATTAATGATTTCAATAAGAAGGAGAGGGTCACAAAATTGCCAAACAGCAAATGCGGCGATGGCTAATATTATTTTTATTTAAGTGCTGCTTCAACATCTTAAAGTGTTAACAAAATTAATAAAAGTTTGCATACCTCGGAGGTGTTGAAAGTGGTAGCTGCATTTGTAGAACAAGGTGTTAGAGAGCCATTAGTTAAGTAGTTTGTTACTTTTCTTTTCTTACTTTTAGAGGTTCCTTCTGCCTCTCCATTTTCTTCAAGTTCATTCACCTGATGAAAAAATCAGAAAAAAAAATGTAAAGCTTCGTAAAAAAAAATAAGGCTGTGAGTGGCTAAACGCATTTTTAATCACATTTGGAAAAATAATAATACATAGGTACCATATTTTGTACTTTGGAGGTAAACTACCATCAAATATGTTACTATTGTAGACGTAGCACAGTTAACTTTTGATGTTCTTTTTAGAGGTACATCTCTCTATTTAAATTTTGATGTTATTTCTAGAGGTATACCTCTCTTTGTCATAGCTTTAAATAAAATAAAACAAAACAGTATTGTCAAAATGTTACCTATTTTGACACCGTTTATATTAAACAAATCAAGGCTTAAGCTGATTTTTAAAAAATAAAAATTTAATTAAAAAATAATAAATTTAATTTTTTAAAACCATTTAAGAAATGGATATTATAGTAGGTTGTGTCTTCTTTTAGTTTTAATACTTCCAAATTCCTGTAGGGAGAATTGGATGCTTTAAAAATACTTTTTTACTCACAGTCCAAGGAGAAGAAGCTAAGGAACAAGGACTGAGAATAAGATTGATTCCCTTCTCATCAGCACTATTTTCTGAAACATCCCATACTGTACTCCCAAAATCACTGTCGTTCAAATCAACCTGAAACCAATTATAAAAATAAAATAAATAGTGGTAAAAAGTGAAGACATATTTTAAGTTCTAGTCCAATTTTAAATGTAAGCTTCAAAAGCACCAGTCTGCCTCGAGGACTAGAACAAATTTCCTAGAGCAAATTCCTATCCAGTAACTTTGCAAACTGCTAATTCCTGAGTCCTTTTATAATGTGTAGTAGATTTTGAGTAAAATACTTGATTACACTATTTAATTGTTTTGCAAATTTATTGTTATCAACTATACACATCTATATTTATTGACAAATTAAACTTTTTCTGGAAATACACTTATTCTGCAGTATTTGGTACTCATGACTCAATATAAACATTAAATTCAATCTAAAAAAGATGTCAAAGTGATATATATAAAGTGATCTATAAATAAATACCTTGCGCTTTCTTCTAGACCCACTGGTATCGTAAAGCTCTCGTTGGAAAGAAGAAAGTCTTTTCACAGCACTATCTAATTCATCTTCACTGGATTCATCTCCATACTGCTGTATACGGTGCATACCAAGTGGATACTTTTGCCTCTCCAGTTGTTTGAATCTAAACACATTATAAAATAAGATTTTGAAGAAAATTCACAGTTTGAGAATCCACATTTAATACTGCATTATTTACTGTCATATAATTTTAATAAAGAACTGTATTTGAGTTTTCATAACAACATTTTATGTATGAAGCTTGCAAAACAATCTAGGTTTTTGTGACTACATCATCTCAAAACAATAAAATAACTTAGATTAAGTAGCTGCCACTGAAGGAACCTAGCAGACTCTTATAGAAGATAACACAAAACAATTTACATAAACCAGATTCTGTCTTTACCACAGGGCCTAGATTGTTTTAAGGATTTTAACTAAGTTATCTTTAAACAATTATAGAAAACTAAAGAGCTAACGTGTAGAACAACTGCAGAACTTAAATGAATCAAAATTTAATTCATTCTAAATAAAAAACATACTTTTCTATGAGAGAGGAGATATTCTTGCTCTGTCTAGCCGCCAGTGTTCGAGCCTGACTAATCTTGGTATTAGATAGTAAATTGATAATGTCTCCGGGTTGAAAATCAACTGGTGGTAGAACAGTATCAGCATGACCCGCTCGGGGATCTAAGAACACATCTTCATCCTCATCTTCCTCCTCTACTTCTTCGTCTGTAGATATGTCAGGCTCAGAGTCTGTCCCAACTTCTTCCATCATGTCAATATTTCCACCAGGGAATCCGTGCTACAATACAAATTAAAATATTATTGATTTACATGAATTAAACAATTTAAGAATTTTCGTCACAAAATGTATTGTTTTAACATACAAAACAACTAATTTTAAGTTATAAACTTTAGTTTTATATTATAAACTTAGTAAATAAAAGTTTAAATATCTTTTATATTAAATATATTTTCACATAAATTCATAAATTAACTAATGGCTGATTAGTATTACTTATTATTTAAAAAAAATTACATTTTTCCAGGCTTCGAATTTAGCCTCGTGTTTAAGAGCAAGGTCAGTTTGCCGGATAAGATAAAGGAAGACATGACTCTTGATAGCATTTATAATTCTCATGTCTGATTGTGTTGCTAAAAGGTTTGCCCAGGGCTTCACTAATTCTACCACAACTTCACTCTTCAATTTTCCTTCTCCAATCTAATTGATGAAAAAACAAAAAATAACATAAAAAGTTTCATTAAGATCAATAAATTCAATGGTTAGTATGGTAACTCAGCTTCTGTGCTAAAAAAAGAACAGATAGGGAGGGAAAACTCCCCTTCTAACGGAGGCGCCAATTAATCCTTAAACTTTTCCTCTATGTAACCCACCTAAGCAAAAATTGATTGCAGTTTTTGCTCTCTGGAAACACATAGATTGACAAATCAAATATTATAAGCATCATATGCTCTTATTTTCTTAATGGGATTTTTAATTATCAGAAACCTCCAATAGTCAGTCCTTGCGATTTTATTCCTTTTCCTACACATAGTAGACAATGGTATTTTAAATGCAGTTTCTTCTATATCGTAGCTGTCATTTTTAGGACCCGATCAATCAACACATTATTAGGTCATTACAGGACTGAAGGTCGGCCACATTCCCCATCTATTCGATCAGTATAAAAGATGTCTCATATCTCAGGGATTCAAACCAGATTTAGACCTAAGTTTCAGGTGAATTACGAGTATGCTAACCACTCAACTTCACCTGTCGTGTAGGTCCTCGGATACTTTTTTTTGAAAATTGAATAATAAATAAATATATCATAAACTCAAAAGATGGACAACATACCTTGGACAATTCAACAACATAAACATCAGCTAAATGCAAAATAAAACCAACAGGGGCAACAGTTAGAGCCTTGAAGAACATTTCACTCATTTCTCTAACTGGTTCCTCTTGCCAACCATTCTTCTTAAGTACAGCAAAACTCTGTCTAATAAACCTCCTCACCAACTAAAAATAAATAAATAGACAATGAATTCATAAATACAATAACATAATAGACAAAACTAAATATTATAATTGTGAGGTATAACACATTTTTTAAGTTACCATCATATATTTATCAAGTCTGTGCTGATCTAGTCCAAACCAAGCTTGAGACATAGCTTGGTAGAAACATCTCATAAACATTAAACTATCAGTGAACTTAGTAAAACAGTGAAGCAGCTGTGATATAGCCTCAACAGTTGATTCCTGCAAAAATAAAAGTAAATAAATAAAACAAATGATACATATAAATTTAATGTTTATTATAAATATTAAAGTAAAGATAGTTAACTTATAAATGTTATGTTTAGAGCTTAAAATATTCAATAAGCACTTAATGGTTTTTAACTTTTATTATTCCTGATCATTACTTTCTGTCAATGACAGAAATCCAATACTCAATACCCCAAATCCAACTTCAATGCTGGTAAGATTTTCCCATTCTAAATCAGCGCTTGAAAGCTTTTGAGAATAAAATTTAGGTATTTTACCTGAATAAGAGGCTTGTCTGACATCCAGACACAGTAGAACAAACCCTTCCATATCCTCATAAATCCTTCCTCAGTAAATTCTACAAACACAATAAATTGAATTAGTAAGAATATTTTTTTAAAAATAAATTTGTTTCAACTGCTTTAACTGTCAGTTTAATTATAACAACAGTTACTTTGATAATTCAACCCTCCTAAAGTATTAACTGTCAGAAAACTCTGAGTATACCATTGCATTGAATTTAATACTCAAAATTTGTATATGGAATTAAATTAAATTCTGATGAATATAAGTACATACTCATAAAGAGTAAGAATTATAAGTCAGACATTGGTAAATTCTAACTTCTTTTATCAAGATTACAGTTCTTTAGAATCTACTAAGTTAGAGTTTAAGGAGCAGAACTCTAAAGCACAGCTTTTCTGGACTAGTACCCTTTCTAATTAAGAATCACATTTAAGATAAACAAAAACAGATATTTCACCTTCAACAAGGCAGAAACAGTTTTTTTCTGTCCAGTGTCATGTGGGAGTGTCAATGTGACAACTGCATCAACTGAAGTTGCACAATAAATTGATCAACTGTGTTCTTCTCTAAATTATGATAGTAACTCATCACAAAAGAGGTGTAATCCAATAACAGAACCAAAAAATGTCTTTAAACAAAAAATTGAAATAAACAATTGCTCTAAGCTAGAGGTAACTGGATAGACTTCGAGAGTATAATTGAGTAATAAAGTAACTATTGTTGCAGCCGGAAAAGTTTTCTTTTTTTCTATTAGAAAAAACAAAAACTTCTTCAGGCAGCAACAACAGTTACAGCTGGACTGTTTGAGATGGCAGTCAAGTTGTCCCATGCTCCATGTGTTGAGCCGCCTCACTAGATTCACTTCTATCAGTCGGCTATAGACGCATCATTGAAAAGGGTTCCATTCATTCACCTAAAAGAAGTTCCATTGATGAGTTACGCAACTATAGTCGTTTCAGTTGTCTTATTGACACTCAACCTTAAGGGATCAATATAAGTCACTAAGGGTGACATCGGAATCACTAACCAGTAAGACAAGAAATACCCCGAGTGTCTGGAAAGACCAACCTACATAACTGTGTAAACAAAATATTGTTCTAGAACTATTTAGAACAAACATATCCACTAAGAAATCCAAGACGACCAAATTACGAGAAGTGATGCTTTAAACTGGTAAATTCGGATTGTACGTGACCCCACTTGGAGGTTAGGTGATAAAATCCTGCATATTAAATTAAAAATCTTAATTTTGTGTACCCTTAAATTTTTGATAGCCACTTTGCGGTGCTCTGCTCATTTTCTGAAGAAAAACAACCCTCCTGTATATAAACCAGGTAGATCCCCAACTTGAAAAAATTTCTGGGTCACGTACAATCTGAATTAGCCCTTCAAACGTACTTAGTACTTATATAAATTCTTGTGTTAAATCAGACAACTTTAAGTGGTTCCTCTTTAAGTCAAGGTTAAGAGAGGAACTTTCCTTAATAAAAGAAAGAGTGTAAATCTGGAGAATAAGAGTCAGTTTGGGAGTTTTTTGTGGGAGAGATGTGAGGAGTTTGATGTAAATATCGATGTTACAATTTAAAACATTGATGCGAACTGTTCAAATCAAGTCCATAAGTTAAATTTAATGGATTAGCGTATTATTTCTAACACAGATCGGTGTTCACAATGCATTAGAAAACAGTACAATGTTTACCAACATGTTCTAGAGCCGGTAGTCCTCTTGTAAGTGGGCATTTAGGGTACGCGCATTAACATAAATAGAACATTGATTCTCAAGTAAAAAATATATCTCACCTAAATTCGATTTAGCTTTAAGGCTAAGCCACTTGTTGAGGCGACGAAGAGCTCTCTCACGAAGCTGTTTGTCGTTAGCAGCAAGGGCCTTAGCGAAATGTATCTCCTGGGCAACCACAAGGACCTTCTCCTTGTCTTTTTTCATAGTCATTTATTATAAATTACCTTATAAGAATAACTAAAAATTAAAATATGAACTGATATAAATTGTTTTCAACTCTAAATTAAATACGTAACACCTTGTCCTCCACGCACGTCGGTTGCTAAAGAAAAAAGAAAAATGCTTTCGACTTTTTAACAAAAATCAGCATGTGTTTAAACATCACAGTCAAAATCCAGGTTAATTCTTTTATCTCAACTATTATGTAATGCGTTCTCAAAACAAGATTTTTAACTCTTTTTCAATCAAGCCTTTTATTTTTTAATGAAGAAAATAAATTACAAAACTATAATTCTACAATACAAATACGTCTTTTAGTCGTTAATAAATATAAATTTACTTATTTAATTAAGCCCCGCACTCAAGAATTGATATTAGAAAGTTATGAGTAACCCCCCCCCCCCTTAAAATAAATAAACAAAACTTTTTACTCAATACTAATAAATAAAAGAAATAATTAAATTGATATTTAGGAGTTTTCAAATAATCTTGACGGACATTTTACAATATAACAATACATTTGATCCATTTTCAGTTTTCACAGAAAATGGGGGGCGTCTTTTCCCGTCTTCGAGACAAAAAGGATGCCAGGGAGGCTCTGGGCTCTGGGCCTGGGCTATCATTTTATGTCGTATAATCTTATCAGTCGACAGTCGAATGTTTACTTTTTTTCTTTGTTTTTGTCTATCCCTTGCTAATAATTTTCCTTCAGATCCTTTCTCTTCACCGCCTGGATTCTTTCTCCGCCCTAAAATGATCTGGTAATGAATCACCAACTTATTTATTCTAGTTTATTAATTAGGTGAATAATTATAATTATTTAATTTATACTTTTTCCTTTGTTATTTAAATATTTGATGCCAAGATTGCGTAAATCTTTGTATTGTTTTCTTATCAACATTTTATATTTAATTTATTCGAGCCTTTTAAATAAAATATTAAAATTTTTGAGCTTCATTTGTTTTTTGTTTTTTCTCTTTCAGTGTTCAGCCTAATGGAATAATTAATGTTTAAAAGAAACAATTTATTTAATGTACTTATTGGAAAGGCTTTATTCGCTCTCCTCGTTTATTATTAAAACTATCAATTCTGGGTTTATTTACTAAGTTCAAATATTTAAAAACTTAATTTGAAAACTTAATTTTTCATGAAGGTCACTCTAGAAAGGGCAAAAGAATTGGGGTTAAAGTATTCTTCTTGTTTTTCCTTTCCAAATCCTAAATTATTTTGCTTTGGGATTAATATAAATTTCATTATATGTCTACTTAATCATTACTGCATGTATTTATTTATTCCAAAATGAGTCAATCATCTTAGTAAAATCTTATAAAATCATAAGCCGCAGGCATTTGTATACCTTAACACTCACATATTTGACATAACTATTTTCATATTAGGAATCATCTTACAATAATTATAAACTCAGTCTGTACGACTCTGCTAAGAAAGAAAAATGATTTATTTTATTCCCTAATAAGCCCAATTGAGAATATATATGTATCGGGTCATTAACCTTGCTCAGTTGCAGCCTTATAGTTCTAGTTGTGCTGAACCCTACTTTGTAATTATACTTAGGTAAGACCTTGGAAAACATTCAGAAAGAGGATCGAGATAAGGAATAGTACTCCATATTCCTTCTCTTCGTTTGAAAAGTCCTTAGTTTTCAAAATTAAACTGCGAATCTTCTTAGTTATTATTATTAGTTTGTCTATTAGCCTGCCATTATATCAATTGTTACTGGCTCTTATTATTATTATTTTAGTAACTTCCTTGCTGTAAGCCTTGGTATTTAATGACATGGTTAATAGCAGATGGACCATAGAGTTAAATGCCGCTAACTTGTGTGCAGGGGTGCAGAATATGTTTGACTACCCCAAATTTCCCCAGAACATACTTTTTTTCATATAATTACCCCAATAAATTTTTGTGATGTTATTCAGATAACAGCCTAAAAATGATATCGGTATCCTTATTGTAACGTTTACTTAGTAATTCTACTGATGGTCTAGGTTCTGGGTACGTAGTTTGTCTCTTCTTTCTTGCCATTCACGAAACGCACAATTCACCTGTTGTTTACTTTTGAAAGTTGACAGTGTGCTCTTAAATATACCTGCTATAATTTTACCTGTATTTTTATAGTACGTGGTACTCAGGTAATTACTTTGGAGATCTGATAAAAACCAATTACAAATTTATTTCACACACTGTCTATAAAGAGAAAATTTAGAATATATAGGTAGGTAAACCTATACCTAATTAAAGAAAATATTTATAACTTAGTATTTCACCACTTATATAAATCAAATAAAAAAAATACGTGTGGTATCGCGGGACACCCGGTAGGAACGAAGTTCCTTACATTTTTCATTAAATATAAATTATAAAATCACATAAAATGCTAAAGACGTATAAACTGTTAACTACGATTTATTTTGGATACCTATTTATCTAAGCTATTTATAAAACAAAGTGACATATAACAAAAATAAACAAATCAAGTAACAGGGTTCCATAATAACATTTTTCTTCGTCTTTTTGAAGCTTACGTGTACGCAAGCGTTGCTCGTGAACGCTTCAACAGATAACGTTTTCCAACGAACTCAGCCTGGGCATTGGTAAAATGAACATGTGTACCAAATTTCAACTAACTCGGTGATCTTTTACTCAAGTTATCGTTATCGGTAGATATTTGTTGACGGATTTCGCGTGACGGTGATTTCATGACAGTTATTTTGTGACGGTGATTTTGGTCGTTTTTTTTTTTTTTCGGATTCACTCCCAGGCTCCAAACGTGCCATAAGGAACTTCGTTCCAAAAAAATAATAAAAACTTAATGAATTTAAAAATTTTAGCAGTTTATATTCGTACAGATTTTTCTGCCAGTGTCAAAAAAAAAACACAAAAAACCTAAAAATAACTGATATAAATGCAAGATATACTGATTTCATACACAATTGCCGACTTAAGACCCATTGATCACCGAATTCGAAAACTAACTGATACTGATACAATATTTCTTTATAATCCTTAAATTATATAAGCGATAATTCCAAGAAAGAAAAGTCAATTTATAGAAGATAGGGAAACTGAAACCGGTGTCACCTGTGAGGGGGTTGTTTGGATTATCATCTTGATTCACGGCTCTCACTCCGGTTTCGGTGTCAGTACATAATATTTCAAAGCCGAGTTTAAAGGGCTCTCACCTGGGTGTCTCATTTTTATTTCAGACCCCTCTAGTCATTGACGTTAAGACATAATTTTTTCCCCAAAATTTTATTTTAATTTTTCATTTACATTTTCCCCTGCCAAAATTTCCCCAATCCTGCCCCGATTTCCCCCGAACCTCGTTCGGGCGTTTGGACATATTCTGCACCCCTGCTTGTGCGTCCAAGGGTGATTAGAGTACTAAAATACTTTTTACTGTAATACTTGAGAGTGGAAATACATTTTTCCATAGTCGGTAAATCTAAACTTTGTTTATTTTTTACTCTCAACTGATCTTCTTTATCCTCAAATTGTATTTCATTTTTAGTCAGTATCCATTTATTTACTAACCCGCTGTTATCAGCGTAGGCCTTTGTGGGTTGGTATTATTGTACTATTTTCAGTGTAATTAAGCATTAATATTGTTTTTGCGATAAAAATAAAGAAAAACTAAAAATACCGAACAAAATTAAAAAATTATTTGAAAGAAAAAGAAGATGTAAAAGAAAAAACGACCAGGAAGAAACGAGAAGACTTTCAAAGTTATTGCGCGAGGAAATTGGGAACTGGAGCAAAGCAAAGAAAATTGAAGAGTTGAAATTAACATTAGAAAGAGGTGCAAGTATAAAGCAATACTGGAAATCCCAAGCTTTAGGGAAATCAAAAATAATAGGTATGAAAGATTCTCAAGGTAAGGTTAAGAATGAGTCCAAAGATATTATTGAAATAGTCGAAGATTACTACAGAAAACTATACAAGGGAGAGGAAGAAACGGTCAGCAAAGAATTCTACGAACAAATAAAAGAAGCAAAAGTATTGTCCACAAGTGAAGCAAGTAAACAAATTTCATTGTAAGAAATCGAGCATGTAATAAATAAAATGAAAAAAGGAAAAGCATCCGGACCAGACGAAATCACCAACGAAGAGATAATGTATGGTGGAGAAACCCTAATGAAAACATTGAGAGAATTGTATAATAAATTTCTAGATGAGAGAAAGGTCCCACATAGATGGCTTGAAGCCAAATTATTACTTCTATTTAAAAAAGGAGATAAAATGAAAGTAGAAAACTATAGACCTATAAGTTTATTGTCTTGCATCTATAAAGTATTCATGGGAGTAATAACGAGGAGGTTATCAGCTAGAATTATAAGTTACAACCAGACAGGCTTCAGAAGAAACTTCTCAACACTGGACAACATTCTCACTGTAAAACAGCTAATTAGAAATGCCAAAGAGTACGATATGCCTCTTGTCTTAATATTCATCGATTTTGAGAAGGCGTTTGACTGTCTATCAAGAAAAGAAGTGATAAGGGCTCTAGAAGTTTGCCAAATAGAGAAAGAGTACATTGAAATATTCCAGTACATTTTTGATAATACAAGCCTGGAAATAAAAATAGGACAAGCTTGTCGAAGATTAAAAACAGAGCGGGGAGTTAGACAGGGGGATGTGCCATCAGCAAAATTGTTCATAGCAACGTTAGAAAGAGCTTGTAAAGATCTGATGTGGAACGGACTCGGAATAAATGTCAACGGCGAGTGGCTAAATAGAATAGATTTTGCTGATGACATCTGTTTAATAGCGAAGAATGAAGACGAGGCGAAGAGGATGCTATCTGAACTGAACGAGAGAACTAAACAGGTTGGTCTAAAGCTAAACATAGCAAAGTCCAAAGTAATGTCGTTTAATGACACAAGAATTGTGAACATAAAGCTTGATGAAGGGAAATTGGAAAATGTCAACGAGTTCATATATCTTGGACAGCTGATATCGAAAGAGGGGGACATGAAAGAAGTTAGACGTAGAATAAACATGGGTTGGCTCTGCTTCAGAAAATACATTCATTTATTCAGGTCTGACGTAGAAATAAGCCTTAAGAAGAAACTATGGACCACTTGCGTACTCCCGGTTATGTTGTACGGCTCCGAAACATGGGTGTTGAGCAGAGATGTAATAAATAAATTGAGAGTAGCACAAAGGGGAATGGAGAGATGTATGCTCAGAATATCAAGAAGAGACAGGAAAACAAATAACTGGGTAAGAAGAGAAACATCGTTGCAAGACATAGGAGAGGTGATATTAGAAAGGAAGTGGAATTGGGCTGGTCACATTGCAAGAACTGAGGACGGGAGATGGTCTAAGAAGTTATTAGGATGGTACCCCTGGGAGAGAGTGAGGAAGAGAGGCAGACCACCGACTCAATGGGATGAAGAGTTTAAGAAGAGCTGTGGAGGAGAGACGTGGCAGAGAGTGGCAAGGCAACGTACGGAATGGCAACGTATGAAAAATGTATACAAGGATATTTGGTTATTCAAGCAATAATAAAATAAAATAAAATATTAATAATAACAAAATAATAGTAATAAATAATGATGAAATAAGATGAATTAAATAAGTTATCAATAAAATAAATGTATGTAGGGGTGTCTAAGTATAGATATAATGTATTTATAAAGTTTAAGCTTTAAAATAATCATAGTGTTAATGAGGGAAAATTTTAAAAAATAAACGTTCAAAATCAGCATTTTAAGCAGTTTTAGACATAAACCTACTCTGCAATCAGGTGGGTTTCGTGTTTAAACTTTTATATCATTTTAAGTAGTATTTTTTATAAACAATTTCTTGATTAGCTTGTCACGTGGTGAACTATATTTTACTATTTTGTGTCCAGAGATTTTTCATTATAAACAAAGGTGCTAACATTATTTGTGATAACTTCATAGAATATAAATTCCTACTAAATGTTTCAATACAATAACAAAATTTAACATTTACTTTTTTTTTTTTTTTTTTTTTTTTTTTTTTGAGAGAGAGAGAGAGAGAGAGAGAGTGGGGAAAGGGGTAACATAGAGATTCTGAGAGGGGAGGGGGAATATATGTACCTTTAGTTTTGATTTTTTGAAATCTGGCAACCCCTGCATTATGTACTACCAATATTGAACAAATAAATTTAAGAAATATTATACCAGTTTGATTGCTAAAACCAGTATCTTTTCTAATTTTCTTTATCTTATCTATTTTTAGATAAAGGTTGTGTCTCTGAGTTACAACTACAGCACTTATAATGCTAATTGTACTAGTTTTCTATCTCAGAGGTTTTGTGTAGAAATTATTGTGTTAATGAGCGTGATTTTATGTAACTAAACCAAACTAAATATAAGTTTAATAGTAAATGTTTTTATTTGTAATGTGAATTAAATTAAGTACGAGTAGTTTCTGCATGGATTCAGCCTTCAACTGTTTTACTGGAGTTTGGTCTATTTATACCAGAAAGTTTGTTTATTTTTTCTCCTCTTGATATTTTTGTTTATCTTTTTCGTTTACATATTGCTTTCTATTTTCTTATAGTCCAGGAGATAGCATGCAAAAAAGTGTCTGACTAACATCAAGCTAGAATTTTGCATACAAGTCAATCTTTTGGTGCCTTTTAAGAATATGTGGTCGGCTAAGTTCGTCTGCGGGACATAGCTTGGCAATAGGCGTTCGAAAAAAACAAACCGGTGGAGAGCGGCCCTGTAGCACCAAAAATGGTGGACAATGTGATTTTCGTGATCCTGAGTACAGAATTAGTTAGTAGACCAAAAATTAAGTTGATGTTAGTTTGTCTCTTGACAGGCGACCACGTTTATTTTCAGTAATATTTGAATAACTAACCTATCAAATGTGAAAATAACATAAACTTGATTTTTGGTCTACTAACTAATTCTGTACTCAGGATCATGAAAATCACATTGTCCACCATTTTTTGTGCGACAGGGCCGCTCTCCACCGGTTTGTTTTTTTCGAATGCCTATTGCCAAGCTATGTCCCGCAGACGAACTTAGCCGACCACATATTCTTAAAAGGCGCTAAAAGATTGACTTGTATACAAAATTCTAGCTTGATGTTAGTCAGACACTTTTTTGCACGCTATCTCCTGGACTATTAGAAAGATACTCTTTAACACAACAAAATTATAGCTATATTTTTGGACCTTGTTGTTAAACAGTAGTTTATCTACCTTGAACTTCTTTCCAAATTCATTCTCAATAACCTTAGTTTCTCTATTTTCAGGTCGAAGTAGCGGACTAGGAAGTGACTCAGCAGCTTAATGCTACAAATTAAAGATCACAGGATGCATGGTTCTTATATGAAACAACTTGTTAAATCCAAATCGGGACTAAAAATAATTCCTATTGACGAGAATGAAGTCAGTCCATTCTTCATGAAGGAACCCATTTGGGTTCCTGATAAGCAGGTCTGTAACTACAAGCTGTTTATTTAATTTTATATCTTAAATTATATTACTTAACTAATTTTAGAATTAAAACAAACTATTGATTTAATTTTATCTCTCAAATTATTAACCAATTTTTGTTGGGATTCCGACCGAATACCGGCTAAATGTTTATTTATGTTTTCGTATTTTGATTTTATCTTGTCAATGTTTAAAATATAATGCAGTTGAACATTATAAAGGAAGACGTGCTTTCATGGGCGCCCATATGAATTTTTGTAGGGGGGGCCACCATCACCAGTGAGGAGGAGGGGGCACCTCCGGTAGAGG